>JANHFX010021319.1:19443-67454 GCA_027560015.1 Chloroceryle amazona | reverse complement strand
AATAAGGTCTCCCCAGAGCCTTCTCTTCCCCAGACTGAACAACCCCAACTCTCTCAGTCTGTCCTCATAGGAGAGGTTCCCCAGCCCCCTGATCATCCTTGTGGCCCTTCTCTGGACACATTGTAGCACAGCCACGTCCTTCTTGTAATAGGGGCTCCAGAACTGGACGCAGGACTCCAGGCGAGGTCTCACGAGAGTGCAGTAGAGGGGGGAGCATCATCTCCCTCGACCTGCTGGCCACAGTTCATCAGCGCTGCTTTTTGATTAGCAATGTGGGTCATTTTAATACCATCCCTCTGCCCCCAAACTTGACCTTTTATTTTTCAGTTCACTTTCTTGACCTCGTCACCACCTGCAGCCAGATCCTTCATTCACTGATGTGACTTTTGCTCTTTGGGAGTAGGTGAAGCAGTACAGGTGCCTGTCTCTTACCTGCCCGGGGGTACCAGCACACCCAGGCACCAAAGAATCCAGACTTTCTGTAGAGTACGAGAGTGGCTAAAAAAACAACCAAAGTGATGTCCCTTTGTAAGATCAGCTCAGTGTGTATTTAGGTGATGTGATGTGTTTGCTTGACTTAGTGTCTTAGTCTGACTTCTAAAACTTGCTTTATTCTTAAGGAGTTGTGGATAACTTTGAAACAGGTGCTGCTTCACAATTGCAGTAACCCTATTTTTCGCTTTGTTCTGTTAACTCTTTAAGAACACTGGTACAGGCAAACTTTCTGTAGAGAGATAAGCTGTTAATTATCTTTTTTCCTTTCTTTTTCAGGGAGTAATATGTGGGAAGCTGTGGACTATTTGCTTCCGACATAGGAACAGCACTGGGTTGGGAACCTGCACTCCTGAGAGAATGCTGGGAATCTGCAGAGGGCGACGGAAATTCCTGGCTGCCTCTCTGACTGTCCTTTTTGTCCCAGCCATTACGTGGATTTACCTGTTTGCTGGGAGTTTTGAAGGTAGGAGGGGAATGATGACTTGGGGGGTGGAGTGTTTTATGATTTGTACCAGGGCAGACTAATGCAGATCAATCATTATTGATTTTATTTAAATAAATCTGGTTTGGCTTGCATAGGAAATAGTTCCTAAGGTGCAGATTTCAACAAAGGGCCTTCCTTACCATGTTCTTGCTCCTAAGGAGGAGGTAATTGCTGGCCCCAGTTATTTTCCTTTCATCTTTGAACTTCTAAAAAGTGCAACAAAAAGCTTCCATCTTAATCATTTTTTCTCTGTGTTTTCTGATTTTGAAAGTTGATCTATACTATGCCCTGTAAGATTTTACTTTGAATCAAAATTAACATCTTATTTCAGATCTGCCCTTAATATTATTTAAAAGTGTTTAAAAAGTCCCCTGTATGTGTTCTGGACGTTCTTTACACTACTCTCATTTTTATGGACCTGTGCATTAGGTTTTATATGTATGGGTGTACATGGGCCACCGAGTCTGCACAGAGCCAGAAGGTTTCTAGCTAGGTCCAGGAGCATGGAGAGCCAGAGAAATGTGTATCTGGCACGATTCTTTGCATAGTGGGCTCTGAGAGGTCATGGCCACTCAGCTACCGGCTTTCTCTTGTCCTGTGGTCCAGGCTGCTGTTGTGGACCAGGGAACACATGATGGTACCTAGCTGTGGAATGTCAGACAGGGAAAGGATGCTGCTCGAGAAGGTATAAATGTAGTAGCAAAGGAATCTGTGAAATGTTTTATGGGCTCCTGCTTTAGTTGTATAAATACCTACGTTGCCAAAACCTACAAAGAAATGAGGGCATTTTCCTGCTTTGTGTGAAGAATGTTAGTTCTGGCCACGGCCTCTGTGCTGGTTGTGCTAGAAGACTGGACACGGAAGATCGATGAATATCCGCATAGAATCTCTTTATATCAAATCGGTTGGAATACACATCCCTCCAGGTGATGGTGGATTGCTAAAGCTGGAATATCTTTCTGTCCTCTTCTTTCTTCAGGTGGAGATCCTCAGGTGTATCAGTACATTGATTTACAGCTATATAACGAGCACTTGTTACAATCAGACTTGGAGTAACCACTACTTTGTCTTTTAAATTGTCTATCTGATGAACTTTTTTTTCCTTGGGCCATGAAGGAGTTCAGCGGTGAGATTTCAGTTAGGTGAGGTTAGAAGATGCTAGCTCTTCTATTTATTTATTTTTGTTACTTTGCAGCTTTTCTTGTATTTATTTATTTATTTTGTTGTGGCTCATTTTATGTTTGGCAATAAGTGTGTTATTTTGGCAAGAGTAAAAAAAGCTGTTCAGCCTTTGTAGTTATCTTTGCGCAAGGAAAGGTGTTTCAGCCTTTTCAAAACTGTTCAAACACTAGTTTACAGTCTAATAATTTTTAAAATGCATTGTTTAAAATTTCAAGCTTCTTTCATGTAATCTTGGCTGATGAATTTTTGCTTCCTTTCAAACCAAAATTGGATTCCAAGTTAAATTACAAATAAGAACGTGTAAAGATTTTCAGCGTGTATTACATACATTTTTTAATTAGTTACATGCCAGGTACAAATATTTGCTTATGCAAATTTATTTGGTTACTTAAAATTCTGCCTTAATGGGCTCATTCTAGAATGACACACTTACAGGATTCATGTTAAATTGGAAATATAAGGGGTGCTGGCTGCATACTTGAAAACTAATGATCTGGCAGGCAGAACAGCGCTGATTGTGTTTGAGGTTTAAAAGCGAGCAAATGCAGACCTCACCTTTTTCCTTTTAGGAGAATATTACGCTGCCTTGTTGTAATTACTATTTTAATTGTGTCCACAATTGATGATGGCACGCTGCTTTAAATTTCTCTGTGTGTAGAATCCTTTGTTTTTACAGAGAGCTCAATACAAATCTTGAAATTTGCTGCTACATGGTATTTGAAGTGACTTAAAGCTCTCAGTGAGAATTAATCTTAAATGCAAACCAGGGAGCAAAGCCCATTGCCTATTAAGAAACCTGGCACTGGAAAGGAGCATATATGAATGTAGTAACTCTCTCTACTATTTTCCTGCATCTTTTTTGCTTTTCTTTTAACTTTTGGATAAATCATTGTTGGCTAAAAACTAAGGTCAGTTAAAATATGTATTTATTTAGCTGAATAATACCTAGAATTTTCCTTTACTTGCAGGCATTACAGATGAGAGTTTAGGGTGTTTTGTCTTCTGTCTGACTTCTTTTGTACTCCACCACAGTCCATGCAATTTACTTCTGTTTGTAGCTTTCTGTGTATACTTAAGCAAAAAAAGTCTTGCGACAGAATCGTGGCTTGATTTGAAACCAGCAGGAGTGGAGAGTCCGCTCTGTCTTCTCGTACTTGTTTCTTTGGTTAATCATAGGCAGTGCTAGAAGTTTTATTTTCAGTTCATCTGGTTTTAGTTTCAAGTAAACTGGTCTTGTTACATTTTTCTTCAGTAAGTTAAAGAAATTGTGGGTACCTGGTATCTTCATAGACACACTTAATTATTCCCCGTGGAAGTGACCTCAGGAGTTCTCTGGTTAAACTCCTGCTGAAATCAGGGTAGGTTTTGGGGTCAGGCAAGATTTCTTAGACCTTTATCCAGTTGTGTCTTGAAAACCTGCAAGGATAGAGCCTACGTAACCCCCCTGGGCAACTTGTGCCCTCAGGTGGAAGGACTATTATCTAGTTTGAACCTCACTTAATTCAATTTATGTCTGTTGTCACTCATCCCCTCACCATGTATCTCTGTGAGGAACCTGGCTCCGTCATCTTGCAACTTGCTTGTAGGTACTGGGGAGCTGCTGGTGGGTCCCACACAGCCTTCTCTTCTCCAGGGCAAGCACTTCAGCTGCCATACAACCTGATAGCCCTATGCTGATCTTCATCAACATTGTTCTTATAGCTGGGACCTCAAACTGGACATAGTGTTCCAGATGTGGTCTGATGAATACCAAGTAAAGGGGAATGATCACTTTCCCCAGTCTGTTTGCTGTGTTCCTGTTGATACAACCTAGGATGCCTTTGGCCTTCATCACTGTGCAGGCATGCTGCTGGCTCATGTTTAATGTTCTGTCCACCAGGACTACAGGTCTTCCCCAGCAGGACTTGTCCACATCATGTGCTATTATGAGAGTCCTTCCCAGGTAAAGTGCTTTGTTGTCTTCAATCTTCTTGCCTGTCTAGGCTTCCCTGTGTGTTTGTTGACTGCAACCCCCGGGCCTGGCGTCATCTGCAGTCTTGCTGTGGGTGAATTCTAGTTTCTCCTTTGAGTCATTGATAAAAATATTGAAAAGGACTGGTCACAGCATAGATACTGAGGAGCTCCACAGGTAACTGACTCTTGGACAGAGCATGAACGAGTAACCATCACCCTTTTAACCCAACATCCCAGACAGTTTTTTCACCCATCTAGTAGTCCACCCATATAGACAGTGAAATCCCAACTTAGATAGAGGGCTGCTGTGGGAGACCATATTGAATGCTGTGCTAAATTCAAGGGAGATCACATCTACTGGTCATCTTATAGTCACAGATTCATCTCCAAAGGCAGATGGGTCAAGCATGGTTTAGCTTTGGTGAACCCATGCTAATTATTCCCCTGTCAGGCCTGGATATGTTTCCATTTGAAGGTACTTAGATATAGTAGTCAATTCACCTCTCAATCTTCTTTTCACTGACCTGAAAAGGTTAAGCTAGCTGAGTTGTCATAGCAAAAAAATGTTGTGCTCTTTTTCTGTATTCTTTTGCAGGTTTTTGCTTGTTTGTACGTTTCAAGGTTCTAGAATCAAATACCTCTTTTCAGTACTAGTATCTGCAATGCAGTGTCCAGAAATGATGTATTCTTGATGTAATTAGGAATTACATTACTCATCCATGTGCTTATATCTAAGAACTTAAGTTATTCATTTGCCATAACGTGGTAGTGACATCATATTCAGGAAAACTTTATGAGCTCTTTGTTAGTGAAACTGTAATATAAAATATGCCCTAATGTAGTCAATTCCCATGTTCTGCTTTATAAATAGTTTGCAGTTCTTTAGGACAGAATTTTGTTTCATTTTGTGCTTTGTTTCTCTTGTCAGAAAGTAGATTGCAGCCTGCTACTTCACAGTTGTCACTCAGACACTGCCAGTAAGATGCTTCCCTTGGAATATTCATTGGAGGTGGCATTACCCAAGCTGTGAAAGCAACAGCTACTAAAAGCCTCATTAATCATGTATAAATGTCTATTAGGGTTATGAACTAGAATATTGAAGAGGATTTTGAATATTGTATAGCCTTTGAATGTACCTGGTTATTGTTGTTGTTGTTAATAATGCACAAGGACAGCGCAATTTCAGTTATCAGTTACTTTGAATGAAAAAGCTAATTGTTCCAACGTTCTTAAATGACTTTCAAAAGGCAAAATAACAGAGTAGGAAGGATGGAATACATTTAAAACAGGGGAGAGGAAATAATCAAATAATATGTGATGAATTTTTATTAGGAAGAAAATAGCCATTTCACTAACAAACAGTAGCTCCAGAAATAGCATCATTTTCTGAGCTATATGCAGCAGTTTTGTGTCCCCTTCACCATGAAAGTCATGTAAACTGGAGACTTGGGAACTGCAGTTTGACACATGCTCTCTGGATTGCCGACTGCTCAAAGAACTGTCCACTGTGGGTATGTGGCCTCTGCAGCTTCACAGTCACCTCAGTTTTGACAGGATAAAAATGCTCCTGAGTTACCAGTTTCTATGTGGTGGATCCACTTGAGATTGAAAGCCCTAAAGTGTGTCTGTGCAGGGCTGCTGTCCAGGGAAGAGTCAGTAATGCAACTTTAAGATGAAAATTTGAGAAGTTGTGTGAGAGAATGTAGAGAGTCTGTGAAAGAGCAGGAAGTTGACTCTCTTTTCTTAACTGTCAGGGTAACATTTTAAAAGCAGAGCCTGTCTTCTTTCCTGGGACTTGCTTTCCTCAGTGGTTCTCTTTTCACTCCAGTGCTGGGCGACTATCGCTCTTTGACAGTATATTTTAGTCTAAGTAATCTGTAGAGACATGATTGAAGCCAGAGTTGGGCAAACACCTCATAAAATACAATAAAGTGAAATGAAGGAAGGCTGCAAATACTCATCTTGGTATTTAAATGGATTCACTTTGATGCTGTTCACACTCTTTTTTTTTTTTGTATGCTTTCCATAAATATTCTAGTGAATATGTTAATTGGGAAGCCTGTCTACAGAAACAATGAATATCCAGTTTTAATATTCATGGGAAGCAGATTTTGAAATCATATTTGTGAATACTTGAATCAGAAAACTGATTCTGGGAGTTCAGCTTTATCCGTTTAAGTGCCAAAAGTTTATCACATGATCTGTGTGCGTGATGAAAACTGCCTGAATTTTTAATGCTTGCAATAAGTTGCTCGTAGGAAAAGGCAAACAAATAATTAATTGCTAAAATGTTTATCAGACACTTGCAACTGTGAAGGGAAAATAATCCTTTCACAGACAATGTAATAGGAAAGGGGCAAAATCTGAAATTGCTTTTTTCATTATGATTTGCTCAGTTTGCCTGAAATTTATCTTCTGTGTATCTCAACAGGATTAAACAAGAAAACTTAATCCACTGTCTGTTTAAAAGAGAAGTTTCAACCTCTGTACTCATCTGGCCTTTTTACTAAAGTTGTGAGAAAAGGGATACTGAAAAGGTGCCTCTGCATATGATAAGGATGTTACTGTAGTGGGTGACTGAACAGGTTTCCAGGGGGGTGTTTTGCTAAGTTTGTCTTCATAACAACCCCTACATAAAAACTACTTCTGTGTACATTTCAGTAAATGGTGCTGGTCATGTTATTTTTTTTCAGGAGATACGCTGAGAATTGTCACTTAAGCACCTCTGTCTCAGCTGCAATAAATAGGATAACTTTTTAAGCATGTTTGCAGCTTTCACTTGGTGATCCTACAAGAGTGAAATCAGTCATGATAGTAAAGACCTCAGGCTTAGGCCAAGTTTTGTTGCGTTATCCTGGAAAACTTGTCTTTTTCTGTAACCCTTGCATCTGGATATGCAGAACACTGATGAAGTAGGCTGCTGAGCAGAACGTTCCTACTGTGAAAGCTGAGTCTGGTTCTCTGCTCATCATCTTTACTTGCAAGTCAATATCCCCACAATTAGACAACATGAGAACCTTTATCTGTCTATCATCTAAAAAAGTAAAATTAACAAGTGACAATGAAAATAATTTTACTCTCTACTCTATAAAGAACCAGTCTGCTTATGGGCAGTGACTGGAAATTTGATGCAGTGTCTGTGGCAAAATGAGACTTGTCTTAGAAAAAAATGTGAGTCAAGAGACAGCCAGAAGCTTTTGGAGGTCAAAACATGGAATTGGCGAGGATCATGTTCGTGGGTTTTTTCCTCAACCACTCTTTCAATTAAACTAAATACTTAAAGTCTTGCAATACAATTTTATCTGTAACAAAGTCCATTGAATAGCTGTACACCTAAATGCTGGTGTCAGTGCTGTTCCTTCCTTAGCTTGCCAAGAACTCGCATCCTTAAATCAATATATTATTGTCTCAGAAAATGCCATGAATCTTGCAATAGCCACTTCTTTTGTCAGTGTGTTATGCCAAATGAAAGCAAGTCCACGTTGCTCATTGGAATTTCAGTACAGGACACACATATTCTCTTTTGACACTCGTTGTTTTTAAGTACATGCTTATGCTGTCATAAAATAAGGTAAGCTGCAGGCTTACCTTCTTTCCTCTCTATACATCTCTTGATTGGATGGGGTGTTTGGGTTTTTTTTCATTCTAAACATATGTTTACCAGTTTTGTCTTGACTTCCTTTATCTACTCAGCTCTTAGTTTGTCATTTCTGTCAGAAACATCAAGGCCAGAATGAACAGGAATTCTTTGAGCAGAATGAGTTGTCAGCTGCTTTGGAACAGCAGTTTACTCTGAATGTAATCTGTGGTATTTCTCAAGGTTTTTGTTTCATCTTTGTCTTCCTCATTCTTTGAGCAAACTTTGGGAAAAATTCAATCTTTAGAAATGGTTTTACACAATGGTGAGCAAATTCCTTCCAAGAAGAAGGAACATCTGGATGCCTAAATTCTGTTAGGGCTGCACAGATGACTTAGCAGTAGGAGAGCTTTGTCCTGATTATTCCTCTTTCTCAGTTTCAAAGATAAGTACTTACTAACTTCATAGTAAATATATGTTTCTCTGCAGAAAAACAGAAAAATAAGAGGAGCTTAAATACCTGGGTTTTTAAAAAAGCAGTCAGGCAAGCAGGTCAACAAATATTTATGTACAGGATGAAAAAGATACATGAAATATAAATGTTGTAAAAGTTGAAACAAAAATAGTGTTTTGATGAATGTTTTGGTTAACTCAGAAGAATTAACATGATCTTTGATGTTTGTGGGTTTGTGTTTAAAATTTGTGATTTTTTTCAGATCATGAAAAAATTTAAAATCAGAATCTTTTTCGTTAGACAGCAAATAGCATCTGCAGTGTTTTTCAGGACTTTTGAAACTTAGATTTTGATTTATTTAAATGCATATAATACCAGCAGGAGAAGGAGTCAAAGTTAATTCCAGGAACTGCTTCACACTAGATGTATGGCCATTATTATGTTAGGCCTGTAATATAATGCTCAGGCATGGTCTAGGAAAAGGAACTGAGTGGGGAGGTTGATGTCATGATACTGGATGAATATATTTTAGAGATCCTTAGTTTAAGAAGATCAGCATCTTCAACACATTTCTTTGACCCCACTTTACCCTTTGCAAACATTCTTCAGTCATGCCAACCATTGAATTGAGTCATTATGTCCCTCCTTGAAGTTTTACCTCTCCTGTGTTGCTTTGCCTTCTGCAATTCTGGTTTTCAGACTTGAATCTAAGACCTTTTTTTCTAAATATACCTAGATAACCTTGAAAAATTGAGTGAAATGCACAAGTACAAAAACATGGGCTGACAGCACTCATCTTGGTTCACTCAACTTTGTAGATGCCAACAACAGGAGGAAAAGCTGATGACCTGGAGACTCACATGTTTTTAGCCTGAGATTCTCTTCCAGTTTAACAGTGTTCAATCCATTTAAACTATCCTGCTGTAATATTTTTTCCTATCCTGTAATGAGACTGTCCTTCTCCATAGTTATGTGAAACATGAGCCAAAAAGTTCTTATGTAAGCATCAAGGTTTTAAACCTCCATTGCTTTTTCTTTATGTAATTCTGTTTAGCTTTTAAATTGCTAAATGTCCAAAGTTTGCAGAGATTAGTATTTAGGGGGGGGAAGTGAAAGCAGTGAAGTTAAAATGGCAAAAACTGTTGAATTCATCACATTTTTCTAAGTTAAATTCACAATCCATAACAGAATGTGCTTCCATTTGGTACGTTTATGGTAAAAATATATTAAAGATAACTTACGGACCTAGTTACAAGATTTTACTGTCTAAATAAAGTGTTTCATAATGAGATGGTTTTCCAGTGAGCTTGTAATAGCAGTTTTATACCTCTTCTAAAGAAGAGATGAATTATCTGCTCTCTGTATACTGATTCCTGAATTTCTGTAGATGCCCAATGAAATCACCATCACCAGTGTATTCCTTCAGACGCCTGGAGTAGTTGACAAGGTTGGATTTAACACATTAAGGTCCTGAATTGGAAAATGCAAAACGTGTACCTACGAAATACACTGCAAATGTGGTTGTAGTAGAGTCAGACCTGCTTGTTGGCTGTAACTGAGTGAGCACCAGTACTGTTAGGTGTAGAAAGAGGCTGTTAGGAGAAGCAGAAGAGGCCTCGTCAGCTTGTATGCTGTTTTCTAGGCAGTGAACCCTGAGCTCTTACATCTTAGAAGTGATTATTGTTTTTCTTAAGTAGATTAAAACCAGTACATCTATGGCTGTTGGTGCTACAACAGCATCTTCATTTGGCTCTTTACGCACAGGAGTGAGGTTGTCATGGTGTGGTTTAATAGGAAAGGATGTTGCAGAGGATCCATGTAAAATATAGAAGATTATTTCTGGAGCAGAAACAAAGCCATAGCTAATAAGATAGAAATGTTCTTATGTGCTGGAAAGGGCTTGAAGAAATTGCTGGAATAAAAAACATGAAAGAGCTGTTCATTATGTGATTGAGTAGAAAAAAAAAATAATATCCCAAAGTAGTTGTGTTCCTCCCCCTCCACTTTCTTCCTTTTCTGTTTTTTCTCTTTTATCATTCTCCTGGTTTGAGTAGGTTTCCTATTTTCCAGATATACCAAAGCTTTTCTTCTAGCCAGATTTCTGAACTTGATTTTTAAAGCTGGTGGAGGATTCTAGCACATCTCTGTATAAATTATTCCACCTTCTTCAGAAATACCTGCTTTAATCCTTGTCCAGATTTTTCTGGCTTCAAGGTAGGAAGTGAAAGATGAGAAGTAGATGAGGAAAAAATAATAAAAAAAGGTTCATTTTAACAGTTTCAGTTTCATGTGAAATAAGTGATCGTAACTATGAGATATTGCAGTACATAAAGTGCACTGCAAGAAATCTTACCTTGAGAACTCTAGATCAGAGTGCTGCTGTGCTACCGTTAGGAAAACAGGCAGCTCTTTAACAGAAGAGATGGATAATTACTGACCTTACCATATCTAACTGAAAATAGTTATCAGGATGATTAGTTGCCATCCCAAGCCAGAAAAACTAATTTCCCAAGCAGATTCTTTGTTTTGGGCTTCAGGTGACTGCATCTTTTCAGCTGTGAAAAATAACCCTTCAGAAAGGATCAAATCAAACACAATTTCAGCTGCAAGCAAGAATTACTAAATTTAAGAAACGCAATTTATGTGAACACTAATTTGGCAGCTAAGTATTCATGAGATCAAGGCTTATAAGCTTACATTTTATTGGTCTTGTAATCTTGATTTTCCAAATAAAAACATAACATCACTGCACAGTGTTTCCAAGTTACCTTTACAACATGAAGAAAGGGAAAATTTCTCTTCCCTTTTTTGCTTAGCATTAAGGTGTTCAGTATTCTCGAATCATGTTGAACTAATAGCACAGCTTTAATATTTCACAACCAGTAAATTTCCTGCCTGTCACTGGATTTAATTTAACCTGGCTCTGTGATTTTGCTTGTTAACTTTAGCAGGAATAATGTTTTCGGATGAATGGGTGCTATAAAAGTCTGCCTTTTATTCTCTTCTAATCAAACTGTTATAAGGCATATCTCAAGTGATCTACACCAGTTTCAACAGAGGTTTCTTTTGGTCTGAAAATGTAACACACACAGAGTGTTTTCTGAGTGTTAACTATAATGGATTTAGCTATTTCACCTCTTGCTTCAGTGCATTACAAACCCAAGGGTTTAATGTAAAAATCTCAACAGAGAGGTTACGTTTTGTATAATATTCTTATAGGAACCAAGTATAAAAATCTGTCTGCACAGCTACACGTAATTATTGGTTTCCAAGGAACTCCAACTAACTCTCTTTAAAGCTTTGCCAATATACACAGAGGTAAGTAAATCTGAAAATAACAATTATCTACCGTATTTCAGCTAGGTGAATGTATTAGTTGCTTGTTCACATACACTTGAATGGAGATGTGATGAATTAAATAGTCTTCCTGCAGAATGCAAATTCCTTTAACAAAACGATTGAAATCTACTACTTATCTCCTTTAAATTCTATGACTTTGCTCAAGAGATGCCTCATAGTAACCTGACATCAGCTGCTGATGATGACTCTCAGCTTCATTCTGAGTTCCTGGCTTTAGGAGATCTAAGAGTAAAATATACCTCAGTTATTTTTGTCTCTTTTTCCTCTCCCCAATTTTAAACATTATCATATACCCCCTTTTTTTTTTCTTCAGCTACCATACTTGCACCTCAGTGATTTGATATTAATAGTAAGGATTAAGCAGTTTCAGCTCATCAGAGAAGAGATAGTAATCATCATCAGGCCCAATGAGAAGTTTAATTTTCCACTTCTGTTTTTTCACTAAGCTCTGGTGGCTGTCACTCGCACCAATGTCTGTGGGACATTTAATAATCTGTTTCTGAAGATGCATTTCAGTGGTTTCTTCTCCTTTTATTTCCTCCGTCAATCTCAGCGAGTTTCATCATTTCAGGCTTTAATTGAAGACCACTGTCAGGAGATGAAGGGAAGAAAATTACTCCTTGAACAAAACTAATTCAGAGACTCACGTGTTTTACTGCGTTCAGGACAGAAATGGGTTAAATCAAGATATTGAAAACTGTGGGAATTGTTCTGGCATGAGACTCACCACCTGTTCCCTTCAAAAATGTCACCTCCCAGCTTCTGTTTGTACGCATTCCTCTATTTATTTGTGCGTCGGAAGTACGGTTAGGTTTGTGGTGCAGTATGGATGTGGAGCACGCTGAATCAGGGGATGACGAGAAAGAACCCTCATAGGGAACTTCATCAGTTACAGCAGTACAATTATACTAGTTGATGTCGTTGTTGTAGATAGCCTTATTGCACTGTAGGAATGGCTTTTGCTAGCTCAGTTAAAACAGCTTCCAAAATGACACACGTACCAATAAAAGCACTCGTGTGGGATATTACCCTAATTGACAGTGATAGCTGTTTAAAACGGCTCCTGATCTTAGACTGGCACAAGCTTATCTGATAGAGAAGCCCTCGACGTAACAAAATTCTTTGCTAAGGTGCTGCTGCTCCTGGCACCTGTTAACTACAGTAAGACTGTGAAGTACCGTTTGTGGTAAGGTGCACTTTGCAGATCCCACCTATTTGGGGTGTACGTGCGTGTGTGTTCATCAGCTTCTGAGCAGCTTTAAAAGCAGAAGCTCTCCATTAGGAGCAGCAGGACACAGGTTTGTACGTCAAGGAAGAACAGTTCAGAGTAAGACAAAGCAAGATGGTGAAGCTCAAACCCCGAATGGTTTGTCTTCTATACAGGTCAGCTAGACCTCGTTTGTTCAATAGTGGATTTGCTGATTGAACAGTGCTGTAGCTGATTAATTGGCACAGCACATGCTGTGCAAGCACTTGAGTAAAACTGTGAGCAGTTCGTCATTGTGGATGCTACCATACTTGCATTACTGGTTCTGGAAGCCTGATTTTGAGTCAGTCTTTCTCCTGTTTAAAAGACAGGCCCCTGCAAATTAGAAAAGGCTGATGTTTAGCACCCGAGAACTTTAACCTGTTGTCAGTCACTACTTTGTACAATCTCTGCAGAAAAGATGGCTCCCCAGCCTGAGGCTGCGGGGGGAGAATGGCCTTTGGCAACTCCACGGGAGTTATAAAGCAAAGACCATTATTACCAGGACATCCCTTGGTTATTCACTGACCACGCACGCCAACAGCAGTGCTGACTGGATACACGCGATACCCACACGCTGCTCACACCTAAATCTACTACATCATTGGCTGTCACCTAACTCACCCAGTACCCCCCACGTCCTGTTTTTCTCTCCTTTGCTCTGCTTTATCTTCTTGCTTCATTGCCTTTTCTCCACCGTTCTTCTTCCTTCACGCTCTTTCTTTCTGTGGTTCAAGGACAGTTCCTGAGAACAGTGTCCGTCTTCTTCCAACTAAGATCCCACACTGATACCTTGCTTTACTGGGGGGATTAATTTATTCCCTCTTGTCAGAAAGACTCTTTACTTGGACAGCTGCATTTTTTTAGCTTCTGAAAAGGCCTCTCTCTATACTGCTTACTTGGGATGAGCTTGCAGGCAGTTGTCTAGTCACGGAACCTTCCTGAGCTTTATTAAAAATGGCCTTTTAAAAAAGAACTTTTTTGCCATCAGTAACCACTTTCCTACCTTGGGGACTTGAAAACACAATAGGCCAGTAAATCACCTACCCCCTAAAGAAAGGGCAGAACCCCCTTCCCCAACAGGTCAGCAATAATTAGTACCGGTTTTCTTTTAATTGGAATGATTATTTGTTTCGCAGATTGATTCAAGGAAGCCAGTATACATAAGTATTGAAAAAATCAGAGCCATTTCTGAACAGGGGATGTTTTTACGTCAATTTACAGTCTGGCTGCATGAAAGTAACCTGCTTGATTTAGGAGCTGTGGTGGAATAGACGTTCTTCTTCAAGGCAGGCAGGAAATGGAAAGCTCCTACTGGTGAAAAGATTATCCATGGTAAGATTAAGTGAAAGAATCAGATTTTCAACAAGTAAGAGTGGAAGTCACACAACGAATTGGTGAAGATTTAGAGCGGTGGTTTTAGTGAGTCTTATAGAAGAGATGTTCTAATGGTGTGGTGAAAACTGAGAATATGAGTCTTTAACTAGGGATGGAGGAGCTATCGAACGAGAGAGGAAAGAATGGTGCTCAGGTGTTATTGTCGCTTGTCACAGAAATTTTTTTGGTAGGAAGGTGAACAGAATACTGAGAGCTGGCTTTTTTTTGTAATAATCCAGGCAGGGAGAGAAGACAAAGCAGAAGATGTGCATGCATTGCAGGTAATCGGATGTAGTAAACAAGTGGATTCATACAGAAGAGAAGAGGGTATTAGCTTGAGGAGTCAGGGAGACCCTGAATTTTGTTATGAGAGCATCATTTGCAGTATTACTGAGAGCAGCCTCACACTAACCTCATGGGTGTTTCTGAGCATCACGTG
Source organism: Chloroceryle amazona (assembly GCA_027560015.1). Taxonomy (NCBI): domain Eukaryota; kingdom Metazoa; phylum Chordata; class Aves; order Coraciiformes; family Cerylidae; genus Chloroceryle; species Chloroceryle amazona. Next base: position 52,887 of record JANHFX010021319.1, on the reverse strand, counting down.
TGTGTGAAAGGATTCAGCATCATGGAAACGTGTATGTTTTTATTCATTCCAAAGTATTGGTTTAGGTTCCAGTCTTTTGAATTTACAGGCAGTTTTTGTATCTGAAATTCATTCTAAACATGAACTTGGTAGTCACCAGTCGTTTGTTCATTTCACTTCAATCAGTGTTATAAAATTGTCCTGGTTTTGGCTGAAGAGAGAATTTGTTCTTGCAAGGAATACGGAAAACGTACCTGTTTGGTCCTCTCAAGAGCAACTACAACAGTGAATGAACAATATATTGAAGGCAAAGTAAGAAAGTAAGAAAGCTGGTGGTTATGTGGTTGAATATATGAACAATAAAATAACTAAAAGACAATGACAGGAACTTGGTAAGGAAGTTATATTCTGCCTGTGTACTCTAATCAACAGCTCCACTGTATCAAAAATAAACAAGTAATTGGAACAGTTAAGTTTTTGGGTAATTGTTTTCCATGCACATGTAAAAGGACAGGTGCATTTCTGTATGCTGAGCTGAAGAGAAGTAAGAAAAGTGAAGAGACTGAACTGAAAGAGTCAATATTATTTCAAGATGGCTGGTTGAACACAAAAGTGAGGTAATGGCTGTGAGAATCCAGAATAGAGGCCAAACCACATTCCTACTTAATACTATTATTTGTCACCAAAGAAAACAGAAGAATGTTGTTACCAAGTTGTTGGAGGTGTCAGCCAAGGATACAGGAGAGAAAGAAAACTGTATGAGGAGGTCTTTGCTTCTTCAGATAGCAAAAATAGGGTAAAAAAGATCAGAACCTCACAAATGCAGTAATGCAAGACGTTTGAAGTACTATTTCTGAACACATTTGTTGAGATAGAACTGTATCTTAGTACTATACTAAAGCATGTGGTGGAAGGTCAAACCTCTTCCCTGGCTGTTTAAAGAGAGAAAAGTTTTTAAATAGTGAAATTCTCAGGAAGATGAGTATTGCACATTTGTATTCAGTGCTGCAAGCCAACTAGACTCATTGCATACAGAGGTAGATTTGATCCGGACATAGCAAGTTGCAGCCTTGAATTGCAACCATGGGACATTGAGGTAGAGTTTGACGGGAGGAAAAGCAGCTCGGAACATAAGGAGCGCGAAGTGTCCTGACAGATCCCCAGCAGGAGCAGTGGAATCTCCACGGTGAAATTCTTAAAAGCAGGATAATACAATGGCAAATTAAATTCAGCGTTTGCAGGTGTAAAGTAAGGCACCCTGGGAAAGAATAATCTTAATACACTGTAGTGGACTGTTGGGTGTTTTGTCGCTGGAATTAGATCTGGGACTTCTAAAAAATATTCCTAGGAAAGCTGAGTTTGACACTGGAAGGTTGTAGATGATGTATGTATGTCAGTAGCCACAGGCAAATATTGGGTAGACTTAATTGTATTTTCATTCCTTTACCAGAGTGAGAGCTTTCTAAATCCACAAGGCAGGGCAGAGCTTTTCAGATGAACAGATACTGTTATTACTAAGACAAATGGTTTTTATCAGATCAACAGTACATTTAAGATGGAAATAGGAGGAAAATATCTGTTCATCAGATCAGTACATTTTTGGCACAGCCTCTCAATGGGATTTAATCAAAGGCAAAAAGCTCTCACTAGTTCTAAGGCAAAACTTGAGCTGTTTAAGAAAGGGCTTATGTGATAGATCAGCATGGGACAACTGGGCGTTAGCTCAAGAACTGAAAAGGTCCCTTCTAATCCTGTGCGGTATCTTTGCAAATATATTCCCTTTTTGCTTCACAGAACCCTCTTGGGTTCCACTGAACAGGCAATAATCTCCTTTGCTAGAGAAGATGTATTATTTGGAGATTATGTTTTGGCTTCTTTGTGGTTTTAAAATACCATCTTTAAGGATTAAAGCAGCAGCAGAGCTGATTATTTAGTGGGTACTACTTGATGAGTTAATGACACTTGCCTTCTTTACTAAGTACTTTTTGATCTACAGATGAAAACCACTATATAGGCTGGATAATATTATTGTTATTATAATGGAGTGTTGGAGACTAATTAGACAATTTTTAGCATTAATTTTTAGGCAAAGGAAGAGAAGTGTTGATGGAGAAAAAGAAATGCTGTTAAGCTTCAGGAACGCTGCTTGTAAGTCATCTTTTGAGTGACAGTCTCCCTGTGCAACCTGAACTACTCAAAGCACTTGTGTGGGAAAGTGGATTTCTTTCAAAGTGGGTGGTTCAGGGAATGCAATTTGTAAAGAAACACACAGCATGTATTGAAAAAGCTCTGATCCACCTGTTATTTCTTTGCCTGGCACATCGATTTTCCTCCTACTATACTTCCTGTCCTGAAGGATATTGAAGAGTTCTGCAAAATACAGACTTCATCCTGAGAGACGCCGAGAACCTGTAGCTCCCAGTGTCTTAGATTTTATTTGTGGGGAGTTAAGTGTCCATCATTATCAAACATAAAAAGCCTCTTGGAAGCACTCAGAAGAGGAAAGGTTAGGATGGGAGGTGTAACACTCTAACACACTGAATCAGAAGGAGGAATTTTAAAGATGAGTGCAGTTGCTGTATTTATATTTGACCAAAATGCAGGGACAAACAGCCGCAGTCCTGAAAAAAAATGCAGTGGTATGTAAATTATATTGCTGAAACAATGAGTGAAGATCAAAAAGCATTCATAGAAGTATGTGTAAGTCTGTATGTGTAAAATATGAAGATGGGTTCCTGCTTGCCCGGTTGCCTTTGGAAGAAAAGGTGTCCTTCCCATTTAAAACTAGGGTAAAGAAAAAAATATTTTAATCTATTTCATTATTATTTATATTGTATGCAGTTTTCTAGAAAGCTATTGATGAAATCTAGTCCATGACATCTGAATTTGTGACTGGGTAAGTGCAAATAAGGTGCTAGTTCACCACATAGACTTTCAACAACCTTCAAGATTTATGTGAATCTACAGGAATCTTTTATTACAGTTTTTCAAGATTATGACATGAATATGACAAATTGAATCTTTTTTGAAGTAAATAGAACTGTAGAAAGGTTAAATGAAGTCAGTGTTTTTGAGAGTTTGAATGTTCACGGGGAAGCCATCTGACCTTTTGGCTTTAATACTCATACACTCTAACAAACTTGAGGCTATCTTAAAAAAAATAGAGCAAAAACCCCCAAACCAAGCTGTTTCTCTGTCATTAACCACACAAAATGAAATAGTGCACTCTTTCTTCTACGTGACATTTCACATAGGCAGAGATTGTTTTGATGCTCTCAGAAAGAGTACAAGATTAAAAATAAGGCTGTAGTCTAGATATGAGAGAGAGTGCAGGAGATCCTTCCAGCTTTTACTAGGATAAGCAGGGTAATTTGAGCACTGTAACTGTTTTTATCCAGAATATTTGAATACCTGTGGTCCTTTAAAGTTTCTTGTACATTCAAGGATAAATGTTTCCTAGTTTCATATTTTTATGTAACTACAGCTGTGTGATAGATCTTTTATGTAGCCACCTCTTACAGATAGATGTGCCTAATGTCTGTTGGTCCTAATTCCTCAGCCCCATCTCCCTTGCTGAAGTCTTGTTACTGTGATACTATGCCTATGTTTGGCTTCACAGTAGACTGTGACAAGAACAGCTCATCACGTAATGGAGAAAACATTTAAATGCTCAGCTGCACTTTGGAAGTTATTGGATGTGCTGCATGGTCCTTCCGAGCACCTCAGTGGAAAAAATTGAAGACACTTTCCAGATGTCTTACTGAGGATTCCTAGTAGTGACTCTGCCTCTTGTTTCTTTCTTGTGTTGCTTGCTGGTCAGCTTTCATGTAACAGTCTCTTCAACAAAGGCAACAAGCAAACAAATAACAAGGAACAACAAAGAAATTAATAATTAAAAGGTTTCTATCTGTTTTTCTTACTTTTGTCATCTCTTACTGCATCACAGCCTGTTACTCTGCCCTACTCTATTGTAGGCTTCTTTGTACCCCTATTTTTTCTTTCACATTGTGCTTGGTTACTCTCTATCATTTTCAGCCTTACTCGGAATCCTGCTCCTGTTTTCCTCTTGCACCACTTCACACATCCCTCACACTCTTACTCTTTCCTCAGTGTTTTCACACCTTGAGCCCTTTTAAGCCTTTTCTGTTGCACTTCTTTTTTTGTGCTTCGTTTCATGCTGGCTCTCTTTCCCACATGTTCAATTTTCTCTATTTTATCACTGAATTCCTGGGGGTATATTTGCAGTGCTGCCTAGTGGGAATAAGGGCTATTATTCTAGGATTTCTCTAATAGTCTTTATGTTCCTTGTTCAGCACCGGTGATGATGTAAGCAGAAAAATCTTAACCACAGCTAGTTTCTCTCCACATGTAAAACATTAATTATTTTTTCTCTCTGTTTAAAAAAAATAATAATCCCATTTTCTTCCAGTTTAAAAAAATATTTTCATCAGAAAACCAACTTTGTTTTGGTTTTACAAAACCAAGCAACATTGTTCAGCAGGTTGTAATGTGCTTTGTGCCAAAGTCCCGTGGAGCCTGGAAATGGAGCTAAAAGAGTAGAGTCTTTCATAGGAGATTTGCAGATAGTTGAAAATTTCTGCAGTGATTCTCTCTGCGTAGAGTTTGTGATTTGGCACGTTGGGGTAATGGTGGTGGTGTTGGAGAGTGTTTCTCCTTACAGTTGGGGAGTTGCTAGATGGTATTTTACTGTAACTGATGTAACCAGTAATAAAGAAGAAGCAAGACATCATTTTCCTTAACCAAGAGAACAAGCTCTGTCTCTTTCGGTCACTTATGAGAGCATCCTAGGCTTGGGGAGAGCAGTAGTGGGGAGAGGTGCTAAGAGGCAGAAGAAATACTTAGATATTTTACAGAAATAAGCAAATTCATTCTGACAGGATAGCAAAACTCAAAGTACGTATGCCTTGCATTTAAAAGCACTGCTGTTCATGTCCAGCACCTTGTCTCCTGCTGGTACCTTGGCAGCATGGGTATTTTCAGGTTCTGTGTGCATCCCAAGAAGGTACACCCTCGCCGTTGTTAGGGTCTGAACTCATTCATGAAAACATCTCTGGTGCACGTGAGAGCTGTCGTCAAAGTTACGGACATAATATGGTTAGTGTGATAGGAGCAGGGCTCAAGGAGGGAGCCTAAGAGTAGAGGGACTGAAAAAGGCAGTGGAGGAGAGCAGAGGCCTTTCTGAGTGATCCAGGCTGCTGGGCCATCCAGTTAAGTCCTGTCTCTCAGCCAGCACCTGCCTGCTTCCAGGGATCTCTGGTGTTGATAAGCACAAAGGGGCCAATTTACCTCCTACTTCTAGTTCCCGCTGTCAGAAATTTGCAGAGCCTTGGGGCAAGAGAGTCTGTGGAACTCCCAAATCATTAATTAGTAATTATTGGAGTAATTACTCTACTAATTATGGGCCTTTATTTTGATATCTGTTTGTAGTCCGAGTAGAGCTTTCAAAGTCTGAAAGGCAATTTGATTTAGAAGATACTTAAGGAATTAAGTGTTATCAGTGGAGTACCTACAGATATGTCCACCGTGACAAAAATAATTATCTTTTTGAATGACAGAAATTAAATAGTTTGTCAGAGTTTGAAGTGCATTTTACTTTGGGAGCAGAGGTTGAGAATGGGAGAAAATGTTATTCCCTGTCGCTAATGCTTTCCTTGGAGTCTTGGGCTGTTTGAATTGCAGATAAGGGCTGTGTGATGAATGTCTATCCAGAGCAGAAGTTCATGTTACCTGAGGAGTAATGAGCAATTTGGGCTTGATAAATGGCAAGCAAAACTGTGTGCATACGATGCCACAGCTGCAGATGGGGAGATACTACATGAAGGTAGCAAACAACCCTAAATGTACTGTCTGTGAAACGGCAGAAGGATGTAGTCTGTTCCTAAATGGGTGCCTGGTTTGGTTATAGTGGGCAATCTCTCTGCCAGATGCGCAGAGCGATGTGAAACGCAGCCACCTTACTGTAGAACCCGACAAAAGACCCTCCTCCTTCATGCAGAGCTCTGTTGGGTTTCTCTTGGGTCTCTTTTTAGGACATTGAAGCCAATAATAGACATCTGACAAGACAGACACCAGGTTGTAGGGAGACAGGACAGATACCTGTGAATTTGCAACTAAGGTTTTCAGAAGTCAACATCTGCAAAAATGTGACATTGTTTACTTTCAAGTTTGTGGCATCAAACGAGCGTAAAACTTCTGTGAGGGAACGAGTTATCAGCTCACTGGAGGCAAGGAAGGGAGGACACTGACATACGTTTTACCACATAAAGTGAACCTCTCATTTTCTTGAAATCTAGCAGAAAATTCAGTACTTTAAAAAAAAAAAAATGAAAAAATCATTCCAGTCATTTCTGTAATGAGGATTTGAAAATCCTTAACCTTCAAGGGCAATTATTCTCTAAGTCTTATCCATCCTTACAATTTTGTAGATATTTTTCTTCCATTAGGAAAAAAAAAAAAAAAGAAAAAAACTGATTAATTATAAGAAGATGGATACTTAATTGAGCTTCAGGCTTCTTGGTGGATCCCAGCCTGCGGCTGATAAATGTTATCTCTGGCAATTTAAAGATTTATTTTTTTCCCTTTAATTGAGTTTTAAAGAAATGGGGATATGTTAAAAACATGCAAGACAAGGTGATAAATAGTTGTCATGAATGAATTAAACTCACTTATAGGAGAGCTTCATTACATACCCATTTTCAATATCAGAAAAATAAAGATTATATCTATGTGTGGACAGAAAACCCCTCTCTTATTAGTCTGTAAGAGGAGAAAATCTGATAGTAAAATCACAAAAATAGGTAGAAAGATAAAAGAATTTACGTAATTCCTCAAACTTTTAAATATTTTGAACACTCTCTATTTTTAAAGATTTAATATCATTTAATTTGTCTCCTCAGCTACAAAAAAATATCATTTAGAGTATTGCCAACCCCATATATCCTAATATCATGAATGCCGGAGCACAGAAAGCATGACATTGAATTTTTAGTTTTGTTTCTAAAGCAACTCTGCATCTGTTCTCCTAAAAATAAAAGCCCTCATCAGTTGCCATTTGGGTTATGAATTATTAGTTCAGAATTTATAACTAGATAACAATTTCAAGCTTTGCTTCAGCATTCTGTGGAACAAGAAAACCAAGACACTTTGGGTAACAGTTCTCCTGCACATTCCCATTGCAGGAGAATGAATAATCTAAGCAGTACTCGTAGGGTAGGTACATGGATTTGTCATCTAAATGATGTCATGCAGTCTTAAGGAGGGTTTTTTAACAATTAAGAGATCTCACATGTACATCTTTGTTTTTCTGTTGACTATCCTTACTGCCTGCATCATGGGAATGCCAAGTGCAGCATCTCTTTCTGTCTAACTCCAAAATAGACTTGGGAATCACTATGTTTCAGATGAAAGGTCCAGGAAATGTCATCTCTTAGAAAATTCTGCGGTTATGCACCCCAGTTTGCACTGCTGTGTCACCAGCGGTCATGCTGACATCTGGCAGCTCAGTAGGCTCCATGGAACTTGGCCACAGATGTTTGTGCCAATTGCCTGCTTGTTTACTTAGCAAAAAGTTTGTGAAATACCAGCTTCCTTTCTCGATAGGTTGTCTTCCGATAAAGTGTGGCAAGATGGACACTTGGGGATGGACAGGAGGGACTGTGTTTGGTTAGACTTTGTATGCAGTGGTTGAGTAGATTGTGTCGGTCCTGATTCTGACAGCACCAAGAACTTCAGTGAGGTTTGTCAGTGTACACTTCTCAGGACCAAGCATAAACCTTGATGGAAAGTCCCATGTTCACTGAGTTCAAAGCCACTAAAGACCTCCCAGTTGTCTGAGCTGGTCTCTGCATCACGACATTGTATTTTACCCTGAAGTTCTTTGTAGTGAGACAGGCTACTTAGGTTTTGTTGCAGTGTTACTTCTGAGAGGCTAAAGCCTGTCCTTCAGAAATGTAGTAACGATTCAAAGCATATAAAATTATCACTCCCCATGGAAAGCTTTTGCAATGATTGATAATGTTCAGTGACAAAAATATATACCCCATTTCTAACTTGAAATTGTCCAACAGCAGCTTCCAGTCAGTGGTTCCTGCTGTATCATTCTCCACTAGATTAAAGAGCTCTTCAGTACCTGCTATTTTCTCCTCGTGAGGGAGCTTATGCAGTTTAATCAACTCACTTCTAAATTGTCCTTTTTAAAAGCTAAAAGGGTTGAGGTTTTTTCAATTGTGGGACATTATCTCCAGCCTTCAACTCATTTTCTGGCTCTCTTCTGAATCCTCTCCAGATTTTCAACCTGCTTTTAAAAATGCACGTGAGAAGTCATAGTGGTATGAAGTATCATTCTTGTCAGTGCTTCATACAGAGGTACTCCGTATTTTTAACTCCCCCTACTCTCTACTCCCCTAATTATACTTCCAAAGACCTCATTACTTCCACCTCTCTTTCTTCCATAGATTCAGCTCTTGAAGCTCTTTTTGAATTGCTTGCTTATCTATTCTGACTTCTAAGTCCCTTCTGTGGTCCTTGTTTTCCGAGATCTGTTATTTATTCTCTTTTATAGATGTGGTCTGCATTGTTTGTTCTCAGAAGTATGGCTTTGCAGCCGGCCATTCTGAACTGCATTTTGAGAGGGACAGTATTGCCCTGCCTTAAGCGTAATTTACACTATTAACTTTGTGTCATGTGTAAGGTTCTTTTTTTATTTTCAAAGCATCAATGAAATGGGAAACAGGAGCCAGCAGAGTACTGATTCCTTTGAGGTCCCAGCAGGTATTCGGTAATTGTCACCTTTTGTTTGCAATCTGTTTAGCTAGTCAGTTTTTAGTTCATAAAAGAGAATATCCTGGTATTGTATCTTTTCAACGTGAAAATTAGTTTCTAGATTAGACACCTTGCAGGTGTGCATAATCTTTATTTGCCAACTTTAAATTTGATCAAAAGATAAAATCAGTCTGATCAGAGCAGATCAATAGTTAAAAGAAAAAAAAAGGTAAAAAGGAAAAAAGCTGTATATCTTATATTCCTATCAATTAATTTTCTGACTGCTGATTTCTGGATTAACTTTTTCATTACTTTAAGTGCACTTAGTGCATTTGGCATCAGTGTAACAGGCACAAGAGTTGTCATGATGATTTTGTTTCCCCTTCTTGAGTACTGGCACAGAATAAATACTTAAGTCAATTTAAAATTAACACCCTAACCTTTCTGATTGGTATTATGTATTGTTCTTGGCCGTTCCCTGGGTAAATTCTGTTCTTAATTCTTGAGCACACAGTCTTCCACTGGTTATTTAGGATGGACCACTAGATAGAAAAGATCTTGGTTCATGTTCCTGCTAACAAAAAAGTCAGGTCTTAAAATTGTCTGCAGTGCAACTATTTATATTATGGACAATCACAGTTCGTACTGGGTTTGAAAATGACAGATTTTCTAAAATTTCTAAATAAGGTAAAAGATCACATTCAGTTTGACTTCAAATACATTTACTTTCCCAAGCATGCAGTGCTTTTCAAGACTTTGATGTGTGGAGAGGAGACGTATTTCTCCTTTTTTCCCATCAGCATATTAGCTCCCTTCATTTTTTTCAGTTGTTTCATAAGCTTTACCTGAGGGAATATCCTTCTAGCTTGAATCATCTGTCTTCAAGACCCCCTTTGAAATTATGCCAAAGCCCCATTTTAAGGCTGCATTAGACCGTCACGGGCTGAGTTTGCACGAAGGTTTACTGCCTTACGGAGTGCTGAATGGGTGTCTATCTTTGCACAGTAATCCTACTTTAGTATGACTAAAATGGCTCTTCCAACTTTGTACCACAATGAGGCTTCACAAGTGAAAAGTTATGAACTCTTTCTAATAATCACTTCTTTGTCTCTCTAGCTTTCCATATGTCTGCTTTGGTAATGCATACTGTTAAATCTTTCAGCTATCGTTGAGAACTCAATGGCTGATTTATAATTTTTATAGCTCCTAAAATAAATAAACCATGGAAATCTGGAAAGGAAAACTGAAAAAAATCTTCAAGCTATGTAATACACAACTGTTCTTCCTTCCACAGTATTGAAGTATGTACACCTGACTCCTCTGCTTACTGTGTTGAGAGAATTCCTCTTAAAAAATGAAATGGAATATATTTATAAGCAATAGATGCTACTTACTGCAGTCAAATAGTCTTTCAACAAATCTGTCAGTTTTCCTTGGAACTTGGATTTTTTCACTGGAATTTAGCTTGTAAAGCCCCGTGTTCTTCTTGTTCCCCACAGACAGCCACCATCTGGACATTGTTATGTTGTAATTGTGGAGAGGCTACTATTTTTGTTTGTTAGGATTATGGGATTAGTCCGGCTTTTAAATAAAGTAAGACAGACATCTTCTAATTAACATTTATATTGCTTCTTTCATTTCTTTGGCTGCAGCCAATAATAACAAAAGCGTTAAGGTTTGTATGATTGAATAGATTTTTGTAACAAAACCTGGCCATTTTGGTGCCACAAGATAATGGCAACAGCTAAATGTAGTACGTGGGCCATTCTGCAGCTCTTCACCTAATTCTTTATACCAAGGTCCTTTTTTAGTAAGGATTGCTAGAACAGAACCTTGTTCCATATTCTACATATATGTATATTGGATAAATGCACAGAGGAAAATACTGAAGTATCAAGATTAAATATGGTTAAAATACTTCCATTCTTACTGACCTTTTTACGAGGCTTCCAGTTTGTCAAATGCTGACCGTTCAGGGTGAAATTGTCCAGTTCTGCTGCAGAAGCTATGCAAGATACATATATATGTTTGGGTTTGTTTGGGTTTGGTTTAGAAAATTGCTTATTTTCCAGGAGAAGATAATTCACCTTGCAAATATTATTCAAACACTGTTTAACCCTAACAGAAAGTACTTTCTTCATTGCTTTATTTATGTCATGGTGAGGAGGGGACAGGTACAAAGGAGCTGACTAAAATGCTGTGCAGCTTGACATAGGATAGAGGGTAAACCTATCTGTTAACTGCCTTGTTCTGATGTTACTTTCTCTTGAATGGGTGATTTCACAAAGGCTTAACTGGAAAACTTCACATGTGCTATGAATACGACCTTTCGCAACGGCAAGTGACCATGACCTTGGAAAAAAAGACACAGTTTTGAGAGAACGTTAGGTATGAAAATCAAATGTGATGCAGGAGCAGCAGTAAATGACCTGCCACTGGTATTTCAGAGTGTACTGAGAGGAAGAGCTATTTCAGCAGGAGATCAAGATGAGTATTTGTGTTATATACTGTAAAAAAAAAAAATCTACAATTGAATTTCAGTGCAAGAAGAGGCTTTGGTGTATTGTCGACTGTTAATTTAAGTGCACAGAAGCCAAGAACTAGAACTCCAACTAGAGTTGGAGCAGCTGTGGGAAACACAAGTTGCTATTGTTTTACATACACTTTAGGGCATAAATTTCCAAGGATAAACAGCAATGCAAAACGCTACACGTGTTGCCAGTGGGGAGAGTAACTGATGCTGTGGGAACCATGTATGACTTTGAATTTCTGGACTTTGAATTCAGAACCCCAAGAATGCACTCGCAGCAGTTTTCCCACTGAATGTGTAAGGTGTGAATTATGTCCCTTTCTAAAATACAAGGCCCTGATTCTGCATAAACTTAACTGCTTACATAAATTGAAGCACCTAAGTAACCATGCTGCCTGCTGTAACGTCTTCCTCGTGTGGTTAACATGCATTTAAGTTTTTACTGGGCTCAGCTACGGGCATCAAAGGATGTAAAGCAAGAAGTGAACGTGGACACGTTACACCAAGTGGAAGGTGGTATGTTTCCAGAATCACCTGACTTCAGACCTGACAGAGCCCTGTTGACCCTCAGTGGAGCAAAATGGCCTAATACTGAAGATTTTTGAAATTCCAAGGCACGCATAAGTTGCAGTGCTGGTATTTTGTCTGGAACTAGGTAACCGTGTCTTGAGCAGTGTGTGTTCCCAGGATAACTGATTTAAGTAGTTCTGATAGTCACCCTTACGTGAAACTGTGAGGCAAAGAGCTGAAGCCATTGGTCTGTGGCATGGTGAGGGAAGGGATGCTGTATTATAGGAAGATAACTGTACAAGTCACCTTGTGTGTCACTGGAAGGGGGGAAGATCCCATGGGATTAAAGACTGTCTCTGCAGTCACCATCAAGCTGTGTCTGTGCTGCAAGGTGCAAGGATACATGTAGTCTTCCCAGTGACTTTGAAAGGCACAGTAGTTTTTCTTGAAAGACAGTAGCCTTTCCTCCTTCCTTCTGCCCCTGCTTCTCAAAGCACATCTTCTGTCTCCAGGCAGGTAGGTTATAATTCTTGTTGGTTTACCAGTCTGACTTCAGTTTCCGGAGATCCCCACCTTGAGCAGCAGAGGAGATTGAGTTAATTCACTTTAATGTCATCTAAGAGTCCTTATGGACTGCAGACCATGTAGTGCTGATGTCCCTACTATTACATGTGCAAAGTGCTCGTTAGCTCCAGTAACGGTAGTTTGTAATAAAAGGTAATAAATGTTGTGGGTTTTGCTTTCTCCTTAACTCGCCATTCATCCCTTCATAGCTCAGAGTGTGTGTATTAGAAAATAATCTGTGTCCACTTGATTGATTTATTCTCTGTTAAGTGTCAGGTCTATGTATGGCTGTGTTCATTTCTGACATGTTTAGTGTGCCAGTTTATAAATAGATTGAACTGAGTTTCATTTTCTTCTAATCCATCAAATCAACCTAACCAGTAAAAAATTACTTCTCTTTAAAACATGTGTGGTTTGAGAAAAAGTGGCAAAATATAAGGAATTTAGTTTGGAATTTTTGCCTGTGTTTAGTAAATGCAGTGATGTAAAAAGCAGTTGTGACAGCATGCTGTACTTGTGGGGGTTTTTTGTTGTGGGTTTTGTTTTTGTTTGTTTGTTTGGTTTGGTTATTTTTGGTGTGCGTGGGTTTTTTTGTTTGTTTGGTTGGTGTTTTGGTTTTGTTTGTTTGTTTGGGTTTTGTTTGTTTGTTTGGGGTTTGTTTGCTTAATTTATTTTTTTTTCATATCTATTTTTGTAATTTAACAAAGACCAAAAGAATATTGGAAGTTTTACCATTGGTATCAGTGGCTTATGACTTCTTTCAGAAACTGTTGATGGGTGGTGAGACAGAAGGTTTATTTACTCATTTAGTCTTAAAACATTTTAGGAACAACTTCTCAGTCTTTCTCTACAATTAGCAGGGCTAAGTGAATTTTTGCACTGAATTAGAACCTGAGATCCTGCATGACTCCATTGTGGCAGTTGTGAGAGACTGGAGAACATCACCAAGTAATTATAAAATCATGATGTGAGTTTCATGTCAGTGCTTATAATGTCTCGGTGCTTCACCATTGTTTCCTGTTATGAACAGTTCATTATAATCTGGTTCTCCTAATGATTGACAGCAGTTGACACATGGCCTGGGTATTTATCTTCCCACTCTCGACTGCACCACAAATTAAAATTTCGTGGATTTGTTCCTGAAGAAACTTTCAAAGGTCTTCTCAGCATGCTTCAAAAGGTACAGATCAAAATCGCCACTAAAAACACGAGCTAATTCATGTTGTTTGCCTAGCTGTCTAAATTGCAATGCCTCTGTTGATGAACAGCTCATACCAGCTTCTGTCTGGGCAGCCTGGCCCCAGTGTCCTGTGTCGGTGCTGGAAGGAGGATAATGCACTGCCTACATTCAGCAGACTATAGGTGGCAATCTGAAATAGGCTCTGACTGCCAGTAACCTTTCTAGCACACCAACAAATGATAGGTATTGTGCCTACTGGGCATATTAGTGCAGTTATCTCTGCCTTCCTGGCAGCCAGGGGGAATGGACCGAGGTGGGTGAGAGATGCTGCAAGCTCAGCAGCGTAGCCAGAATTTTAGATGAGGTCTCCTGCCTCTGTGTGGCCTCTCCCTTCCTCCTCTGATTCAGCCCTGATCAGGCTGCAAGGATGTGGGAGGAAAGAAGGGATGGAGAGGAGCTGTTTTATAGGAGCCCTAACAGCTGTATGTCAGTGTGCTCTTCACTGGCAGCTGCCAGCAGCAGTGCTATTAGTTGCCAAGACAATTGGCAGCAGATGGCTTTGTCCAATTGTGCCATGAAATTCATTTAAACTAAAAAGATGCAGCATTGTTCTTCTAGCTGATTCATTACAAGAAAATGAGACTCCTTGTACTCTGATTTTATAAGTAGTAAATTTCACAATTAACAGCTGAGAATCAAAATATTATGTATCTCCCCCTCCACAGCCAACCACCATGACCATGCAAAAGTGAGAAAAGTTTGGGTTTTTCAGTGACAGCAAAGGAAGATTTTCTGTATTTACTACAGCTGCTAAGAGAACTTTTTAAAGTAGTTTGCAACTGACAAAATTTTGGACCCGCACTTTTGATGTATATGTGTTTTTTCTAGTTGCTAGTCCAAATCTTTCCTTTGGCAGCTGACCCCATCATCAAAACAATATTACCTTGCAGTATTTGAGCAAAAGTATAGGACATCTGTGATAACTTTCAATACTTTTTTTTCCCTGCAAAATAACATGTGCTTAATGTCATCCCTCTTCCAGCATTTCTTCTACACGGTACCCAGAATTCTCATCTGAGTTTGCACTGCTGGTCTTCATGGAACTTCTTGAGAAAAAAGCAATAAAAGAAAGAAAGTGTAGAAGATGCCCAGTTTATACTGTTTGTAAGGCTCAGAGTAGCATTAAGAATTTGGTATCTCTATACAGTGTGTAGTTTTGCTTATAAAATATTCAGTTAAGTAATAGCAAGAAATGCCAGGAAGCCAGGCTAATTTTCTGGCAAGAAAGATCTTCCCCCCCTACCATTCATGCAACTGCCTGAAGCCAGACAGACTATCAATGTGTATCTGTTTCTTAATGATATTTGCTTTACAAAAAACCCAAACCAAACCCTTCACAGATTAATAGGATTCTTGGCCGATCTGTTTTGAACTGAAGTAAAAAAATTGTAGTGCTCACATTTCCAAAGGAAAGCTTGGAAATTTTTTTCTAAAAACTCAAAAAATAGTTTTCAAAATTTGTAATTTGAAGAACAAAGCAAATGCATGATTTGGGGTATCTAATAATTATTGTAAGTGCTTGGACTAAATGCTGTTAAAACCAAAAGTAAATTTACTACATTTTGAAATGTTTAGCAAGCTAAAGCAGCCAAACAGTTTTGACTTTTTAAAAACTATTATTCATGTTGGAACTTAAAAGCTTAATCTTGGCCCCCATTTTGAGAGTTTTGAAGACAGTTTATTTTGACTAGGAATCTGTTTTTCATTTGTAGCTAAGTGGTTGAGGAGCTGGGAAATTAGGCCAACAGGACAGGCTCAGAAGTATCCAAGAGATTCAAAAAGGTGAGCATAGGCTATTTTTTCATCTAACTAATGGATGCCATTGTAGAAATCCCACTCCAAATTTTATATATATATATATGCATGTTAAATTGCTGACAGTTAAAAATTGCTGCTTATAGAGCTGCAAAGGAAGGACAGTGATAAAGGAAATTCAAAGCACCGCAGTGGCCCAACCAGTGTCTTTTCTAAGAGCTCTTCACTACCTCACAATCCTTTGTATACTGGTGATGTTATGTATACTGGTAAAGCATTTGTAGCATGGAGGCAACTAAAAAAACCTTCCGTGTTGACATGATTCCTTCCAACAATGAAATGTACTGCTGGGGAACATGAGCTTTTTCTGGTGTAATTGTATATACTAAGAGCTCTTCCACAAGGATAACAGTTCAGTCAAGGATTAAACATTTTCAGACCCCATTTCATGGCTCAAGAAGTCTCCTCTGAAGCTTTGATGTACTGCCTGAAAGCCTGAAAAAAACCTCTCAACAACAGTTTAGTTGTTAGCTTGTTACCAAACTAAGGGGGCTTTTAATACAAGAAGATAAAATTAGTAGAGATTGTTGGTTTGATGTTTTTGTTTGGTTTTGGTCTGGTTTGTATTTTTCTTTGGTTGTGGTTTGTTGGCTGGTGGTTGTGGGTTTTCTGTTGCTGTTTGTTTGGGGTATTGGTTTTTTGTTGGTTGGCTTGGTTTTATCATTATTATTATTAAATTTTATTTTTATTTTCCTGATCTCTGCTGGATAAAAGGTACTCTTGGGACCTCCTGTGTATTTGGAGCTGTTGAAGCAAATGGTGAATATTTTCATTTTAATTAATATACTCTTACTTAAGAAGAAATTAATGAGCTGTTCTTCCAGAAATCTTGTTAGTATTCCATATCCACATTACACAGCCACATATAGATGTCTGATGTGTACAATTTTGTGAGGCTGCTTGGTATTCTTCTCTCAAATTTGGCTTAAATACAGCATGGTGGCTTTGAATCATTAGCACAAGAAGTTCTGTTCTGATTCTGAAGTTTCTGAGCATGGATGGCCTCAGAATCACTGCAGAGAAGTGAGCAGCCTAAAACTAGGCTACATTTATCAAAACTCATACTTAAGAGCTGACTGAAATGCTTTGTTCTGTTACTTGCACAAAGTCAATCATCACTATGTAGGACAAGGCACTACCCCCTCTCATTTATTAAAATAGCAAAGAGAGTTCAAGTTTCTATTTTGGCAGCATTTTCATTATCAATATAATAAATGTAAAGCAGAAGTTAACATCTTCAAAGCCAAATTGTTGCGGTACAGCGTAGAAATTAGAACTGGACATGGTCAAACCTTTTAGTAGCAGCCATTGACGTACAGAGCATGTTCTGGATTTGTGGGTTTTCTTCTCCTTTAAACACCCCTTGCATTTCCTGAGGCTTGTCTGCTCGCAGAGCATTAGCAAATACCTGGCTGTCAGAATGGATTTGTAATTAATTTAGGGATAGCATTTTCACAAGAGATATTAAGTCTCATCTTCAAGAGCAAAGTTAGTCAGTTAGGACTTTCTTTTTGAAGTAATATAAAGAATTTGAGTAAGGATAGATGCCTAAAGGTGCATCTACCTGTGTTATAGACACCTGATTTTCTTTGAAAATCTGTTCCCCTCAAGCTTTACAGTCTCCTTAGTGACTATTTCTTTTAATGGAATGGGCTTCTAAATCATCTAAATGATCTTTAGGACCTTATTATTGTCAAAATGTTAGAAAGACATAAATTCTAGAGAACAGAATTGAATTGGAAAGTATCAATATAGGTGGGGCTTTTAATGAAATAATACTCTTCATCACCTAAATGAAAAAATTATCATGGGTGCTCTTCTATTCTCATTATGCTGCCATCGCCCAGGCTATACTGGACATGGAATGAGAAACAGGAAAAAAGAAAAATTAAGTAGTGTTTGATTGCTAGACCTTTCTTGACAGTCGGGGAATAAAATAATTTCAAGTTAAGATATAAAAAAAAAATAGGTTGGGCAGATAAGCTCTCCTGTGAAAGAGTTCTCAGTCAGCTGTCTTAATAATTCTGCCCTGCTAGATGAGTGGTAGGATCCACCTTCATCTGATTCATAAAGGGAATTGCCACTGCTGCTTTTACTGAGGGTAGTAATTTTCTTTTTCTTTCAAAGAAAGTGCTGGTGGATAGGTTGCCGCTTATGGAGAATTGCTCTTGTATAGATATATCCATTAGTTTGGATTTATTTCTCATACATCTGAGTAAGTCAACATTACAGAAACTCAAGGTATGCTAGTTCTCTGTGATTCCATCACCCCTTGAAACTAGGGTAGGTGGATTCAGTAGAGCAATATAAGTGGTCTTTACATTTCCCAAAAATTGATTAGTCTTTAGAGTGATTTCTTTCTCTTCAACAAATTAACTAAAAGTCTACCAGATACATTTTGCCTTAGTAAAATTTAAGGACAAAATCATCTATGCTTGCCTTAAACTCAATAGATACTTTTGACATCTTCACCTAACAGCCCCATTTCTGGGTTTCATTATGCTTTTTCTGTCTGGTTCATGCGTCCTCTGTTCTAAATTGGCTTTGTGCCTCACTTTTGCTATTTTCATTTTATGAACGAATATAAGAATGTGACCTCAAGTTACTGATTTATGGCTTTCTTGGAGCAATGCTTTGCTGCTCTCTGCATACTCCCTTGCCCTGGTAGTTTAAGCTCTTTTTCCTGAAGACATATATAAACCCATCATTGTGCCGTACCCTAGGTTCAAAATTCCCCATGCAGGGAAATTCAGTCAGCAAGATACACTCACTGTGATTTATTGGTAGCTTTAATTGATATTGGAGGACTGGTCAAGAAGGGAACAGTTTGCAGTCTGTCCTCTGTGCTACCCATGTGGCATAGGATGAGAACGTTCATACACTTGAAAGTGTCATTGCCTCACCTGTCCTGACGTGCAGTGGTCATGAAGATATCATAGATCCTTACTGTATTTTAAGTAATGTTTCACCTAAACTGATAATAATTGCAGATGGGCCATATTTTTTCTGTAGAAGCCTTTAATAGGCATGCATATAATGTGCATGTGCCAGTCCCATACACACTGTAGCATCCCATATGTGACTGTAGTGAATCATTTCCCCAGAGATACACAAGTCTCCAGTAGATTTTTGTCATGATCCATTTTTAATTCAGATCACTGACTATATAAGCCTTAAAAGTTCCCTGCAAGTTTTAGTCTCAGAATGACAGAATGGTAGGGGTTGGAAGGGACCTCTGGAGATCGAGTCCAACCCAACTGCTAAAGTAGGTTCATCTAGAGCAGGTTGCAGAGTACTGTGCTCCGTCTGGTTTGAAATAGCTCCAGAGAAAGAGACTCTGCAAGTGCCCTGAGAGATCTTCCCAGGTGAGGCAGCAGTGCTCAAAAGCATGGGAAAATATATTTCCTAGGCAAGAAGAACTCTGTTGCCCTTGCCATCATATTTTCATGTTGAACTTCCCTGTCCACAAGAATCTATGCGAGTTCTTTTTGGCTCCTGGTTTATCACCAACTCACCTCAGCTGATTCTCTATCTCCTCTAGAAGTTCTTCAGTAATGACTCAAAGCCCATGTGCTTCAGAATACAATTCAAGCCTCATGTTTCAGAATACAACTGAAAAGCTACTGTTGTCAGCAATGATTTGTGGTTCCCAGTGGTATAAATTAGCTTCACTTGTCTTGTGGGTCATATTTTCTAAGGCTTCTGAGTAGTGGTACTGCTGTGGCCATGCTCCAACTCTTCCCTCTCTTGCACTGCAGAAACTTGGGTCGTTTGAATGTATCTGCTTTTGGTCCTGGTAGAGCCTTTGAGAGCAGCCCTGCTCGGGAAAGCTGCGTGCCAGTTGTTGTTGAAAGGGTATAACTGAAGGTGGATTTCCCTGAAGCCCTGGCCCAGCTGCTTTAAGAAGCTCACACTCCCTGCCTGTGCTTCTGGTCTTTCTCCTAAGCAGCTACTCATTCTCGCTGCTCCCTTCTTGTGTTCGTTTGTAGCCTTCAAGAGGCTGCGCTGAAGACAAGATTTAGGTGGTGTGCATTAAAATAGCCCATTCTTAATGCCAGTGGGGTAAGGACCTTGAGAGTTCCTGAAGTATGTGTGTCGTGGTACCACAGCTTGTCAGCCCATCAGCTCTGCAGACTGGAACCACTCTCAATGTTAGCGTCTCAGCTGCCTTTCCATGCAGAAGTGCTTTTTGCTTTGTTTTGTCCTGTACGCATGTGAAACAGACAAGGGCAGAAGCACTGGGGTTGCCTAACTCTTCAGTGCTTGTGCTTAAAATCCTTGTATTCTTTCCACATGGGATGGGGTAATTGGCGCGTGTTCCCAAAGGCCTTTTCCCTCCCAGCACTCCTATCCCCAGAGTGGGAACTAGAGATGCATGCCTTCTTAGGATTTAATTTGCAGTAACATAAGCTACATCCTTGTTCTCCAAAGCAGTAGATTTTTCTTCTTTCAGCCATGCTGCAGCAGTTCTGAGCATTCCAGAACATAGTGACTTTTTCCTTACCATCATTCTCCACCAGTGCATACCTTGAGAAGTTGGGTGTGTATTTATGTGTCTGTTAAAGCCTGCAGATCACTAACAAAGTGTCCTGCTTAGTTTTATCCATAAATGAACAATTCTTGTTAATAGAAGCTATGCAGAAATTAGTTTTTATAAGTAAGAGATTTGTTTTCACTCAGTTTTCTTAAGTATTTTTTCTATAAGTGAACAGTCATTAGTACATGAAAAAATAATTTTGGGCTGCTTCACCACTGCATTTAAAACCTGTAGCTGTAGCTCTCAGTCATTCCTGTTAACTCAGTACCAACTTGTTTAGATTTACTTCACGAAGGAAAAGAAAATAGAGAAAGAAAAAGATATGTAAAATGAATTGAATGTTAGTGGTACCTCTGTGGTGCCTATAGGTTTTATGGTAAAAAGTGTTTACCGTGATTGGTTTTTGGTGGGCACAAACCAGCCAGGATTAAGAAAGGAAACAAGCATTCCTGAGGTCGTGCAACAAAACCTTCCCGCAGCACACAGGGGAACATGGGAACAATAGCTGTCTCAGAATGTATTTGGTGATTGCTAGTAATAGCCCCTCCAGAATACAAAAGTGACTCTCACCTTCTGTAGCCCACTGTTGCACTGGGAGTTGTGCCCACTTGAGCACGTCCTGAATCTTGCACAATGTCCTAAGAATATTTGAAAGTGAAGGCTCAAGCTGTTATGTTTTAGGATGGATTTATAGATGAAGTTCTGTCTAGTTTATAGGATCCTCAACTATATTGGATGCTTTATATCTTTAGTACTTCTGTCACTTCATCCCCTACTTAATTACTTTCATTCTTCCCTAATTGAGTTTAGGGTAATAACTTTGATAACTCAGACACCATCTGGCATGGGACTGTAGATTTCACGAGAAGAAAGCAGCAGAATTACACTTGGAAGTTCAGCTGTATTATTTTTCCCTCTCACTTTTTAAGAGGAATTATCAAAACCAGGCATGAAAATACCGTCATTTCCCAATTTTCAAAGAACCATGCTCCATACCAAATTCAGCGATGTATAACTACATAGTGTACTTTAGAAATCCTCACCTATTCTGTAAGATAAAATAAATAATAGCACGGTTGTAGCTATGTGATGGAGGCTTGAAATGAGGCTTGTTTTCACATCTCTTGTGTGCAGCTGATAAAAACCAGTTGGTTAGATTAGATATACCTGGGCTGCTTGGGGCTGAGTTTGGAAGGCATGACTTAGTGAAAATTCATTACATAAGCATTTTACACTGGTTAATCCATAGAGCAGGATCAGCATCAGCCTATTATGAGGGATTACAGTCTGCACAGCCACACAGAGGATGAATACAGCATTTGCAGAAATTTCAAAATGAAGAAGGGAATTGGGGAATGCTGGGCTCTGAAATTAAGGCATTAAGGATCATCAGGACCCGATTAAAAACGAGATCCAAAATGCTTGAACAAGAGAAGCATAAAAAGGGGGAAAAAAATCAAAAAGGGAAAAGGCACAGCTTTGAAATTAAATACATAGTAATTGATATCTAACAGATTTGGAGGTTTATATTCTTGGCAGAGTTAAACTTGTGCTTTGTAAGTGCTGTAGTGTGACAGAGTGGAACTGCTATCACTTCTATCTGGACACTTTCTCCTGGGGTCTGGACACCATTTGAATGTGGGGAGGGAGAAGACCCTGTTATGTGTATTGGGGAGATGGCAGTGAAGATAACATGGTTTTCAGTACAGAATTTTGCCTGCAGAGCCCTCTCAAGGTTCATTCCAAGAAAAATAAACTAAAAAGCAGTAATTCAAAAGATTGATGATAAATACCTGTTAATTTTGTATATGTATTTATCTGGAATAGTGCTGTTTTCTTGAAAGTTCTCCTGAAGATTGCTACGGGATATTTAGTGCTCCTTTAAATGCCCAGCAATACTGATGATTGTCTCAGTAAGCATTCTTTGGTCTGAACTGGTGGCTGCACCATAGCTTCACGAGCTTGTCGCCGGTGCTGGCCCTTCGTTTGCCCACTGTAGCTGATGTATGTGCTCTTACAGAATGTAGCCATCGTGGTAAAGTACACGTCATTGGAACAGTCATCATAAAAATGTGGCATTGCTAGTTCAGAGTGTTCTAATGTCATAATTCACTGTATCTAAAACTAATTTTTTGAAGAGCGCGGTCTCCTGATTTTTCTTCATTATGATAGGTCATTTTTTTTTCAGCTTTCTCTGCAGAGGTTTTACAGCAAAGGAAACAAACATCTAACTCCCAAGATTTGACTTGCCAATAAATCTAAAATATTACAAGACTTTAAATAGAATTTGAAGAACTGGAAACACTGAACATGGGCAGCAAATTCTTCACTTACTCTTATGATTGTGCGCTCCTTAATGTTCTCAGCTGGAAGAAGATTTAATGACTGTCACATAATAGTAGAGTCTGTGGTCTTTAAGCAAGTCTGGAACTTTACTTTCCCCTGTTGATTATTCAGGAAAAGAAAAGCATTGTCTGAGAGAGTTTACAATGAATATATTGTGCTCATCATATAAGAAACTAAATTGTTTCCATGGAAGGTGCTAGTATGAATTTTAAATACATTATCTAGTAAAATTCCTGGCTCTCAGAAGAGGGAAAACTGTCTCTCAAAACATAAGAAAACACATTCAAATGTCCTGTCGAGTGGAATTTTACCACAAGGGACAAAATACATATTAGATACACATAGAAATGTAGGACTTTCTTCAGCGGAGCACGTGAAGTCAGAGCTGGTATAACTTAGTATCTGTACTATTTTAATGACAGTTAAGACCAGAAGAAGCCATGATTTAAAAAGTAAATTTAAAATAGTAATGCCACAATAAATTATCCTTATTCAGTGGTCTGCCTCTCTTTATGGTTATAATTCAGAAGGGAAGGAGGCCGTGTTTGCATATTGGCTGTAAAGGGTATGCATTGCAGCAGCCCTTACTCAGAGAAGGAGGGTGAAGTAAGCCATGTCCTCCTAGCATTTGCTCCTCAGCCTTAGCTATTGTAATTCTTAAGAGCTAATTCCTGTGTCTGGATTAGTTCAAAATACTACAGAATAACTAACTAAATGATTACGATTCTTCCATTTTCCTAAAACAAGATAGGAATAAATAGGAAGGGAAGCTACTTTTTAATTTTATTTTATTTCTCTTGTTTATTATTTAGCTTGACCATTAAAGGAATTTTACAGTTGCAGCATTTTTTATGTGGCGCTTTTTTTTTTTCTGTGTCTAGTTGTCCTTAGGCAGAAGATGTGTTGATTTGGGGTTTTTTAATATGAAACAGTTTTGGTCAAGTCTCCATCTATTCCACTTAGACTTTAAGATACCAAAAGGTATTTCAAATGATATAAATTAACACATCTGTAATGACAAAGGAAGATGGATAGATATTTTAATGGAAGAAACAGCAATGAAGGGCAACTGCAAGACTGTAACTGACCACTACACACAGCCCGTTTACTCCTGAACAGAATACAAGAATTTTTGCACATGCCTTCACCTTCATCTTCCCTTTTCTCCAACACAAGCTTGTCATAGACATCAGTTAGTTCATAGCATACATCACTATGGAGAGCCTATGGCCATCAGCTCTGATCACAGGCTACCTAACAAAAGCATCATTAAAAATGTCCCACTGTAGTACTGCACTTGTACTTACTAAAGATGCCTCCCACACTATATACTACTTGAACAGAAATTCCTTGAGATCATCAGAACTTGGAAAACAAGAGGTGTACTTGAGAAAAAAATAGAGAAATAGATGCAGATCCCCTGAATATTGAGCACTACTACCCTGATTCTAGTAAAGCAACTTTATTTTAGAAAATTAAGCCTGTTGGTGGGGCTTATCCTCAATGTTGTTTTACACAATAATAGGCATATTCTTTAGGATAGTGGAGCAGAAATGTGGTTTAGCCTTAAAGGAGGAATAAGGAGGAAGTTCTTTATCATGAGAGTGGTGGAGCCCTGGAACAGGCTGCCCAGGGAAGTAGTTGAGGCCCCATCCCTGGAGACATCCAAGGTGGGGGTTGACAGAGCTCTGAGCACCCTGCTCTAGTTGAGGATGTCCCTGCTCTCAGCAGAGGGGTTGGACCAGATGACCTCTGGAGTCCCTTCCAGCCCAGACATTTCTATGTTTCTATCTACCTCATTTGTTAAAAGACAAAATGTTGGTAGGCAGAACATCTAAGCCTTGCTGTTACTTTACAATATTTTAACCTTAATAAATTTGTGGCTGCTCAAAAATGAAAACTTTCATTTGATTCCTGCTCAGGAAGCTTGGCAGGTTTGTGATGGGACACGGGGGATACAGCCCGCATTCTGACCTACCACAGTGCAGCACTGTGGATGTTTATGGTACAACATAAAGATGATTAACACCACCATGCTGCATGCATACAGAGTATCGTGAAGAATTAGACCTATACTTGTCTTCATCAGAGTCCCTGAAATTAGCCTTTGACTCACTTGAAATAAGATTATATGTCTGATATGGGTTTTTTATAAGTCTTCACTTCTTCAACAAAACAGAATGTCATAAAGTGGAGTAATTTCCTCGTGTTTTATAGGAAATCTAGGTCACTGTTTTAAATGAGATCTGTATCTCTCTGATAGAAAACCAGTTCTGTACATTAACTTTACAAGAAAAGGCATCTAGAAGATATTAAAGCTAAATACTTTTTAAGAGGTAAATGTTAAGTAAGTTAATGCAAAAAGAGAAGTTCCATATTATGTGGCAGTGGAGTCTGGTAACCAAAAATAGATTTTAGTCCTGGGGTAGATTTCTGGCCCCACTTAAGATAATTCTGAAGCCAGTGTTGATTTTCATGGGATTTCATGAGATGTAAGACTATATTTTCCAGTTCATTTGTTTGATTTGATTTCCCTACTCCCTTTTATACATATTATGGGGTTTGGAGATTTTAAGTAGAAAAGTATTATCAAACACAATGTATTGGCCAGCTGTGGCTTTCTGTTGGAAAATATGGGGAAAGAGGAAAATGTGAAAATCTATTTTGGATTCTGTTGAACTGTATGGACAGCTCATTACTGTTTAATAATCTAACTGGCTGCCTTCAGCTAATTTGTGAACTGTTGTTCCAGGTGGTTGGATTTATATTTTAAAATATATTATGACTTATTTTTATATCTACTATTTTAAAATTCTGTGTGTTTCTGATGTCATAGCCATGGCATGTAATCTACCATCTGCATCACTGCTGTGATCTTTTTTTCTCTGCAAAGTGTGGTAGAAATTTTGCTCCATATAGTACATGATGATCTGTTATGACATTTTCCTTCATGAGGAGGATGGGAAACTAACTCGTGGAGTTTTTTTATCTGTTGCATAAGTGAAGATAAATGTCATAACACTGCTCAGCCTTCGTGTGTTCTGAATGTGTAGTTATTTGCATTTTCCCCTCACTGTTCTTCAGGACTGAAGTGGCTGAAATGACAGGTGCAGCAAACAAAAAGTGCTGAGAACGTGTGGGGAAAATAGGAGACTCGGTAGGGAAAGATATTAATAACTTATGCACTGCTGTGTCATCGGTGAAATAACACTGATGTAATTTCATAACATCATTTTAAACTAGAAGTATAAACGTGTAAGATTTGTGTCTGCATGTGTAATCTTCAGATAGATTTAGAAAGAAGTCATTGTTTGGAAAATCAGTTCTTTGCTACTTGCCTTTATCCGTATGTCCTCGTATGTGTTGTTGTTGGCTCAAGCTCTGTAAGATTTAAAGGTTCTTAGAGATCTGGTTGCTACTAAGGAAGAAATAGTGTGGTGCAGAATTTGGATTTTGTATTTACTTACTTATTTATCCTTGAACAATCCTCGATGCTCAGTCAGTATTCAGAAAATCTCCTTTCCCAGCAGCCTCAGTCAAAATACCAGCGCATGGTTTTCTGCTGGCATCTCTGTGCCAAGGGAGATTAAGGGATATAACAAGCTTTCCAGCAGGTTTCAGCAGCACCAAACCAGCCTGAACTAATACTGCAGCATTTCTGTAGATGTGTTGAAAATCAACTTTTGAGATTGTGCATAACAGTGGTACGAGGTGGCTACTAGCAATGCACAGAAATTTTGCTATAGATGAATTTTAAACTGTCACTCAGAAGCCTAAATGCTGACTCTCGGAAAGGCTGAGCACCTGCATTCCCTTAGACCTTCTTTCTCAACCCACCTCCCGTGTTTAATCAAAGCCAAACTCAGTCACCTTTTACTTTACTTTTCATTGCTGTCTGATAAAAAGCTATTCAGGTCTTTTCATATTAAGCCTATGATGGACTCTTCAAGTTGTTAAGTGGTGCAGTAGCTCCACGGGGGCAAGTGGCTGTGTCACGGATTCCATGAAGATCTTCCCAATTCTTTCCCACGTTTCCTTCTCCCTAAAGCAAATGTGCCTATGAACTCCTCTGGCATTAAGCAGATGTGGGCAAGCCTTGTCTATCATGTCATTATGAAAACACAGGCAATTGAACACAAAAACGTATGCAGCCTGCATGTCGTGTGTGTTTATGTGTATTCTTGATACTGCAGTGAAGTAGGAAGGCATGGCTATGACTGATGACCAAGAATTGCATTAGGGAAATGAAGTGAGATGAGAAAAGGCTGAAGGGAGAACCGACCATCCGATGATACTCAGTATTCCTTCAGAAGAGGGGCCCACGTCTGGAGATCACTAGGAATTAACAGGGTTAATCTATCCCCTGGAGTTTCTGCATGTCTTTTAGGTGACCAGGATGTCTTGTTACAGAGCAGTTGTTCCCCATCCTGCAGGTTATAAAGAAGCTTATGTAAATGTTCTGAGGAATACGCAGAACCCTGACTGATATTATTCTTGTTAGAGAGATTCTGGTTGAAATGAATGGTTGCATTTTTCCAATACGCTGGGTTAGGACTGTTTTTTGCTCTAGCTTATAGATGTCAGTATGTGCAAGTGCATTTCTTCTGAATGGTTGGCCTGATGAGGGTAAAGAGGGATATGCAAAGCAGACTCTCTTGCCCAGGTTCCCCAAATCCAAGTGCTGTACAATCAGGAAATGCATTATAGCATCCATTGTTGCTTCAGCAGGGGAAGCGTGCTTTACATATGCAAATGATGCTCACAAGTTTAACTTAATAATTATCAGCTGGAGTCTCTATTGATGAGCAGCTGAGGCTAATCATCAGCAACAGAAGCTGAATTAACTACTACTAGGCTTTGATTGAGCATACTTGTCTCATGCTTGTGGTTACTGTGGCAATTGTAGAAACCTATAGGTATTTTTATAATGTCTTCTAAGCTTATAGATATTTCTTGTACTTTCTGTACTCTTAAAAAAAAAAACAAACCCACTGTAAAATGCTGTATTTTAGACTTTTTTTTCCTGCCTGTCTGTTCCACAGTGTTTTACTGAGCAGAACACAGAACTGAGTTTCAGTCTTTCGGATCCCCCTGGCATGAACGACAGTCACAGGATAGCGTACAGCTGCAGGGCTGCATTCGGGCACGTGCTTCACCTCAGGGAGCTGTAATGGCTGCCTGCTGTTGGCGATGCATTCCGCTCTACCAGGGCATCAGAAGTTACCCCAACACCTAGCTCACACCTGAACACGGGGGAATCTCTGGGCATAAGATAGCCAAATGGTTAATGAAAAAAGAGATGCAGCTCCTCCGTGGGAAATCTTCAGATTAACAGAACCCATTGTCTTCCCTCCCACTCTTACTGTACACCAGGGAAATTCAGCTGGCTACAAATACTTACCCTGCAGATATCATTCATATGCCTTTTCCTAAGTGTGCTTTATTATTCACATCACACTCCTACAGTCCCTCCACAACTACCCTTCTAATTATTCCCTGCTTGCCCATTCCTATGAATAACCAGTGGCATTCACCCACATTCTGCCTTTTAAGGCAGTTAGGAGTCCACCCTACTATGAATTGGATTTCTCATTTTCCAGGAGGTACCACAATTTATTTAAATTCATCTGGATTGTAACTCTAAAGATTGATAATTGAGTTGCAGAAGGTTTCAGCTTCGGGGCACAGACACCCACTAGACAGTAGCTTGTCTCTGCCCCCATAGTGGAGGTGGTGGAGGAGAATTCCTCAGGGCAGAGGCAGTCAGGCTGGCTCAGACCAGCTCCACTGATTGCTTAAACTGACGAGTTGGATGCTTTGCAGTGCAGGAGCTATGAAGTGTTGCGTGACCCTTTGGGTCATCTAAGCTGGGGGAATGGTGACCTGTAACTGAATGGTGATAGTGTCTGAAACTGATCTAAAAGGGGTCATTCTTTGTGCCCCCAAATGACCACTGCTAACTGTGATGTGCTTACAACAAAGTCATTGCTAAGCGAGTCATTGGCTCTGTAGAGAAGGTCTCCTGCCAAAAATACCATAGCCAGCACCTCTGAGCCTGGCTAGGGTGGTGGAGGACAAAAGGGGTATCGACCCCCTTCTGTTACGGGATTCTCTGCAGTGTACTGGCACAGGGTTGTTGTATGTGTTTTCTCTGCAGTACCCAGTGTGTGTCTGAACCTTTTGAGTCTTCCGAGCTGTCACACTGGCAGTCTTTACCTGCATGCAGAGCTTTTGTGGAGAAAGAGCTTCCTTTTCTGCCCCCTTTCCCCAACTGCTACAGAGGAGAGGTTTGCCAAAAAATCAGCATCTTTACGGGAATGGGGCCTGGAGAAAGTAACAATTCATCAAGAGCACAGATGGCTTATTTAGAATCTAATAGGTATTAAAACATTATTTTCCCCAAGCTTTACTTCTGATAGTGATAACGTGTTATCTTTGCCAAATTCCCCTCTTGATAACATGTTATCTTCGTCAAGCCGAGTCCCTGATAAAATCTTATTTTCACTCGGTACTTACCCTGATAAGACATTTTTTTCTTACATCTCCACTCTCAATGGAAGAGGGGAAATGTTATTTTAGTCCTTTTCTTGGAGACATGTATATTTTGCCAAGGCAATGCAAAGTGGAGAAAGGAAGAATGAGAAGGGAACAGAAGAAATAAAAATAAAAAAGTTGTTGTATTCTAGACAAGGAAAGGAGCAAATCATTTTAAGACTCACATGCTCTTTCTAAAAAATCTGCTAATAAACTAACATTCAAAATATTAGCTAATATGCTAATATTTAATCTGAAAAAAAAAACTATTAGAAAAAACACATCCCTTTTCAGGAAAGATGTGTGATATATTTGGATTTTCTTTCCCTCTTTCTTCCTGCATTCTGTTGCTCATGCTTTTTCTTTACCTAGAGTCTCTTACTGTTTCCCATCCCTGTTGGCCCTGTTGGAATTACCAGAGCTGCATTCACTCGGTCAGTCCACAACCAGCTCTGCAGCTAAGCCAGGTGATGCCGTCATTGGCGGTACAGTTGCTACCTTTCGGAGATGCAACCCCTTCCTCATTCTGCACGCAGAGCAAACACAGCAATGCAGTGACTGGTTCTGGGACCACTCTGTTTAGTTAGAGACTGGACAGTGTATCATAAACAAGGCAGAGGAGCGTAGAGATACAAGGAGCAGCTTTGTAGTTTCAGAAGTAGAATCTGCCCTAGAAACTTGTTTCTAGCTCTGCCACTGAGTTCATTACGTGGTGGTCATAAGACAAAGCTATTAGAAGTGACTGTGAGCTATTTCTTTTTTCCATTTTCTGGGTTTCCAGCTTGCAGGCTCTTGCATTGCAGAACTATTAAGTGTATATGTGGCATATGCAAATGATCAGATCTGTCCTCTGAACAAATAAGTGCAGAAAAGGTGCTCATTTATTGAAAAACTACATCAGAACCACCTCGATTGTGCATCCAAAACTGGTATTTTCTTTTGGCATAAATGACTCCAAACTTGTCTGTCCTTCCTGTAAGGAAGGGCTGATAGTACCACCTTTGATTCCTCAAATAACTGCAAAAAAAGCCACTGAGCCCTGTGCTGCATTCAGATATTACAGCAATGAGCATCATAGGCAAATGAGGGAATAAATAAGTCAAAACTGGGCATGTGTGGTCACAAACTGAATGCTGAGCTGAAACAAGCTGCTGAACAGCTGTGAGCACCATCCACCCATCCTGTGCACACAGTGATGCTAAGGCTCTGGAAATAAAGCGATAATAATGCAATTAATGATCCTGTCGTGAGGCATGAGTGAGTGACAGCAAAGATTGGACAGGAGACCGTCATTCTCACATTTCCAAACTTAGGAGTGTTTGACTTTTGTGGTGGGTTGACTCAGCTGGACACTCAGTGCATGCCAAGTGGCTCTGGTGCTCCCAACTCCTCAGCTGGACTGGGGAGAAAATGTAACAAAAGGCTCATGGGTTGAGATAAGTACAGGGAGATCATTCAGCAGTTACCATTACATGCAAAGCAAACTCAACTTAGGGAAATTCATTCAATTTATTGCCAATCAAATCAGAGTGGGATAATGAGACATGAGATCCAAATCCCGTGAACTTCTCTAACATGGGTCCTTCCCACGGTCTGCAGTTCTTCCCCAACTGCTCTCACCTCTGTAGTCACTCTGCTACCAAAACCTTACGGGACAAACACAATACACTTTGCAGACCTGATGCTCTGTGAGTGTAGGTTTTTTGTGTATGATGCATTTAATTTCCAAATCCACTGATTGTAGAGGGCTGGATTGTTCAAGGAAAGGACAGTGGGAAGGCATCTTCTTGTACATGAGCAGCAGGCAATGATGTGATGTTTTAAGTAAGGCCATCCAGCAGTGGAATCGAATGGTTCAGGATTAGATTCAATAAAACATGTTAGCATGTGCTTGAGTACCATTAGCAGTAGTGGAAGCGAACACAAATTTAGCACTTAAAGGACATGCTGAAGTACCTAATTGAAATTACTGTCTCCTGACTCCAAGGCCAGTGGTTGATTGGTGTCTCATGTGGAAACAGTCTTTCTTACCAGTGAACATGTAATTTAGCACATACATTATCTGAGCCAAATCCCGAGAAAGGATTGTGCTTAATACTGATGGGAGCAGTGTTTCTGTCAGAGCTGAGGATGCTTGTTTGGGCAGTGTGGAAAGGCTTGATTGTAATTTCTTCATCTGTCTCTGCCTGGTGGACATCAGCTTTTGGTGTTCTTACTCTGACATCTTTCAGTGGCACAACATTCTTATCAGTGAAACTTGGAAACATAAACTCATAATTGCTTCACGTCACATTAGAATGAAGAAGATCTGTGTTCATGGACCTGGATTAGATAGTTTAGAATGTATTCCACTATTAAAATAGTTATTTGGGCAAAGTTTTCTATTTCCAGATGAGATCGTGCTGCAGTGATTCACAAAAAGGCATCGGAGATAAAAATGCCTTGGTGAGTGTGAGAATAGACACCTTGGGATGCCTTAGCACCTACTTGTGGAGGCGTACATCTTAAAGTACAAAGCTGTTAGCAAAGAGGACTTCATTCATAACTGCCCATATAACCAATACCTACAAGAGCATCTAGCTGCTTGGAGTACTAAGCTGTTAGATGATTAAAGATGTATTAGAGCTCTGAAAGAAAAGGGATAGTTTATCTGCTTACACAGAGCTTTTACGTCTTCATAGTTCTGACTGCAGTGTGCTTGTTTTTCTTTCCTCTTAGGGTGCATGGAGTTCTCTGCAATGGTCTTTAGGGGAAAAAATAATTGTGGAATGAACATCAAATGATTTTACTGGTGGCCTTAAGAGGGAAATGGACAAGGGCACTTGCCTGCTATCCCAGTCTTTTCTGCAGAATGTTGGTTTTGGTTAAATTGTTACACTGCTAGTTCTCAAAGGGTGCACTGATAATGTGAATTTTCAAATGTGAACAGAAATGGAGGAGGGGTGTTTTTTGTATCTGTAGTCAGACAGACTGAAACATTATCTGTGAGCAGCATAACTTCCTCTTATCTCAGAGGCAGCCTGGAGTTCACTGTCATCAGTTAATTCATTATAAAGGCATTACATGCTATTAGGCAGGAGATGAATAATTGCTAAAACACACAGAAACCTATAGACCTTGTAAAGATGCCAAAAAAACAAGTAGCTTGCACTTAAGATAGCAAAAGAAATGTAAAACATTAAGGAAAAAAAAATCCCACAACATGCTACATAAATCTGCCTGCCCCGGTCGCTATTTAATTTTTTATTTTTCCTCAAATTTTAAGCATTTGAGTTCAGATCAGGACTGTCTGAGAAACTTGGGTTCCCTGCTTCTGCACTTATCTTCTCCCCTAAATCAGGGTGATTTTTTCCTTCCTACACTCTGCTGCTTTCTCCCTTATCCAGCCATGCAGTTAGCCTTTGGTTAAACTTTGTTCTCTTTGGGGGTGTTTCCCCAGCAAGCTTCTAATGCTCTTGGCTCCTGTTCAAGACTATCAACTCTCCAAGTCACATAGAATCACAGAATCATTAAGATTGGAAAAGACCTCTAAGATCATCAAGTCCAAACATCTACCCAACATTATTGTGACCACAGGACTATGTCCTGAACTGGCCTATGGATGTGTTTTTTGAACACCTTCGGGGATGGTGACTCCACCAGCTCACTGGGCAATATCTTCCAGTACCTCATCACACTTTCAGTATAGAAAGTTTTCCTAATGTCCAATCTAAACCTCTCCTGGTACAACTTAAGGCCATTGCCTTTTGTCTAATATCTAGTTACTTGGGAGAAGAGACAAATCCACGCCTCACTACAAGCCTCCTTTCAGGTAGTTGTAGAGAGTGAGAAGGTCTCCTCTCAGCCTCCTCTTCTCCAGACTAAAAAATCCCAGTTCCCTCAGCCTCTCCTCACAGGACTTATTCTCCAGACCCTTCACTGTCTTGGTTGTCCTTCTCTGAACTCGCTCCAGCACCTCAATGTCTCTCTTGTGGTGAGGGGCCCAGAACTGAACACAGTACTCAAGCTGCAGCCTCACCAGCGCCGAGCACAGGGTTACGATCCCTTCCCTTCTCCTGCTGGCCACACCGTTTCTGATCCAGGCCAGGATGCCCTTGGCCTTCTTGGCCCCCTGGGCACACTGCTGGCTCATGTTCAGCCAGGTGTCCACCAGCACCCCCAGCTCCCTTTCCGCCAGGCAGCTCTCCAGCCACTCTTCCCAAGCCTGTAGCGTTGCCTGGGGTTGTTGTGACCAAAGTGCAGAACCCAGCACTCGGCCTTGTTAAACCTCATCCCACTGAGCTCAGCCCATCGCTCCAGCCTGTCCAAACCCCTCTGCAGAGCCTCCTGCCCTCCAGCAGATCGACACTCCCACACAATTCGGTGTTGTCCGCAAACTCACTGAGGGTGCACTCAATCCCCTCATCTAGATCACAGATACAGACATCGAACAAGACCAGCCCCACAGATGAGCCCTGGGGGACACCAGTGGTGACCAGCCACCAACTGGATTGAACTCCACTTGCTACAACTCTCTGGGCCCAGCAACCAGCCAGTTTTTAACCCAGCAAAGAGCACACCTGCCTGTGCCGTGAGCCGCCAGCTTCTCCAGCAGAATGCTGTGGAGAC
>JANHFX010021319.1:0-19343 GCA_027560015.1 Chloroceryle amazona | reverse complement strand
CGTCCTTCTTGTAATAGGGGCTCCAGAACTGGACGCAGGACTCCAGGCGAGGTCTCACGAGAGTGCAGTAGAGGGGGAGCATCACCTCCCTCGACCTGCTGGCCACGCTTCTCTTGATGCAGCCCAGGATACAATTGGCTTTCTAAGCTGCAAGCACACACTGGTGGCTTATGTTGAGCTTCCCATCCACCAGCACCACCAAGTCCTTTTAACTCAGGGCTACTCTCAAACCAGTCACTGCCCAGCTTGGGATTGCCCTGACCCAGATGGAGGACCTTGCAGTTGGTCTTGTTGAACTTCATGAGGCTGGCATGGGCCCACCTATGCAGCCTGTCAAGGTCCCTCTGGATGCCACCCCTTCCCTGCAGTGTGTCAGCCGCCCCACACAGCTTGATGTCGTTGGCAAACATGCTGAGGGTGCTCTCAATATCACCGTCCATGTTGCTAACGAAGATGCTAAACAAGACTGGTCCCAGTACTGATCCTCGAGGGACTCTACTTGTCACTGGCCTCCACTTGGACATTGACCCATTGACAGCCACTCTTCAGGAGCGGCCATCAAGCCAGGTCTTTATCCACCGAATTTTCCTTCCATCAAACCCTTATTTTATCAGCTTGGAGACCAGAATGTCATGCAGGACAGCGTCAAAGACTTTGCTCAGGTCCAGGTAAATGACATCGATTGCTCTTCCCATGTCTGTCGATGTTGTGACCTTCTTATAGAAAGCCACCAGGTTAATCAGGCATGATTTTCCCTTGGTGAAGCCATGTTGATTGTACCCAATCACCCCTTCATTATTCTTCTGTCTCAGCAGTGACTCCAGGAGGATCTGCTCCATGATCCTACCAGGAACGGAGGTGAGACTGACTGGCCTATAGTTCCCTGGTTCATCCTTCTTTCTCTTTTTGCAGATGAGGGTTATGTTTCCCCCTTTCCAGTCAGTGGGGACTTCACCAGACTGCCATAAACTTTGGAATATGATAGAGAGTGGTTTAGCAACCTCATCCACCAGTTCCCTCAGCACCCGTGGGTATATCCCATCGGGTCCCATGGACTTCTACACTTCCAG
This sequence comes from Chloroceryle amazona, assembly GCA_027560015.1. Lineage (NCBI taxonomy): Eukaryota > Metazoa > Chordata > Aves > Coraciiformes > Cerylidae > Chloroceryle > Chloroceryle amazona. The sequence continues at coordinate 18,273 of JANHFX010021319.1, read as the reverse complement.
GATCATCACAGACCTGATCTTCACTTACAATGGGCAGTTCTTTCATCCAACCCCTGCCATTATCTTCTGTAACTCTGGGACTGTGGCTGGAGAACCTGCCATTATCTTCTGTAACTCTGGGACTGTGGCTGGAGAACTTGCCAGTGAAGACTGACGAAAAGAAGTCGTTGAGAACCTTGGCCCTCTCACTATCACTTGTCACCATTTCACCCATTTCCTTTCTGAGGGGGCCCACACCTTCTCTAGTCTTCTTCCTACCATTAATATACCTATAGAAGTTCTTGCTCTTTCCCTTGATCTCCCTGGGCAGATTTAATTCTAGCTGAGCTTTAGCTTTTCTAACCAGGTCTCTTGCTGCTCGGGCAGCTTCCTTGTATCCCCCCCATTCTAGCTCTCCTTTCTTCCACTCCTTGTAATGTTTGTTTTTGTGTGACAGTGTGTCCAGGAGCTCCTTGCTCAGCCAGGCAGGTCTCCCAGCATTCTTTCCTGCCTTCCTTTTTGTCGGTGTACTTTGCTCCTGGACATGGAAAAGGTGATCCTTGAATACAAACCAGCTGTCCTGGACCCCCCTTCCCTCTAGGGCTTTGTCCCATGGCACTTTGGCCAACAGATCCCTGAAGCGATCAAAGTCAGCATTCCTGAAGTCTAGGGTCGTATAGTGTTCATGTTATCACAGAATGACAGAATGGTGGGTGTTGTAAGGGACGTTGGGAGATTGTCTAGTCCAGCCCCTCTGCCAGAGCAGGTTCACCTACAGCAGGTTGCACGGTAATGCATTTTGAAAGTCTCTAAAGAAGGAGACTGCGCAGCCTCGCTGGGCAGCCTGTTTCAGGGCTCTGTCACCCTCACAGGAAAGAAGTGGTTTTTTATGTTCAGGTGGAACCTCCATCTTCTAGTTTGTGCCTGTTGCCCCTTGTCCTACCACTGGGCACCACTGAACAGAGACTGGCCCCATCCTCTTGACACACGCCCTTTAGATGTTTGTAAGCATTGATAAGATCCTCTCTCAGCCTTCTTTTCTCCAGGCTGAACAGCCCCAGGTCTTTCAGCCTTTCCATGTAATAGAGGGGTGTTCCAGTCCCATAATCATCCTCATAGCCCTCCGTTGGTCTCTCTCCAGTAGTTCCTTGTCTCTCTTGGACTGGGGAGCCCAGAACTGGACACAGTACTCCAGATGTGGCTTCACCGGGACAGAGTACAGAGGGAGCAGAACCTCCCTCAACCTGCTGGTCATACTTTGTGATGCACCCCAGAGAGGCACTAATCTCTTCTTATCTAGTATAATCTAGTATCTTCTTACAGCCAGCTGGGGGGGGCCTTTCCAGTTCCCCACTTCACTCCCTACGTTTGCTTCCAGTCCTCTGCTCAAACAGTCTTAGCGATCACTCCCTTGCTATGCTTTTAGTACACCATTTTAATTTTTACCCAGTTTGGGGAAGTTTTGTAAAAGAATGTAAATGCTTATCTTGTAAAATGTGGGGAAATAGTAAATATTGTTCACGAGTTTGGCTGGAGTGCAGGTGGAGAGAGGAAGTTTTCCAAAATATGAGAGCAACTTTCATTATCAACACGTAGCCTTTGCAAGTCCTTCCAGAAGTAACGTGTTCATGTTAGATGAGTGCTAGGAGCAGAAAACCGATGTTAAAATAAACATGAAAACAGAAAAACATAGCAATAATGAAAATCTCTATCATGCTATGTGCAGAATTTTTCTGAATGTTAAATTCCTGTTAAATTTTAAAACCGTATCTCTAATTAGACATCTGAATTATTCAGTGTAAACTGGCTTTATATTGCAAGGATGTGGGGCATTTTGTCTGTTGATTTGTTTCTAAGGAATTTCTTGCAAAACCCCATTTTTATGGTGACATGAGTTATCCTAGTGGTTAGCTTCTCACCATTTTTCTCTCCTACTACTTGAATCCATTTTGAGAAGATGCTAATCTGTATGTTTTCAAATGTTCTGTAAATAAAAGGAATCTCACAGCTCAAAGGTTTAAACAGTCCCTTTCTAGGTTACTTAAAGGAAATGTCTCCATTTTACGTGAGAGAGCAATTAGGATATGAGCAATTAGCAAACTTACAAACCGTCCTACATAAAATGGCAGAATTATGAAATCTGGAAATACATTTAATTGCAAATATGAAACCCAAACAAGTGGAATTAACATTGGTATTTCTAAGCTGAGTGGATTCTGCTCTTGTCAAGAACTGCTGTTTGGCTGGGGGGACTGCTCATCTCGAAGGATTTGTCTAGCTAAGCAGAGGCGATCAAGGTAAAGTCCAGCATGGCTAATGAAAATTTAGTACAGTTAGTAACATTAAAGAAAACTATCTCATTTGTTTGCTCAAAACATACTTGAAGACAAATCTAAGTCAATTCTTACCTAAACTAGATTTTCTCACTAGGCATTAAATTGCTCGCTAGAAAGGGAGGATGTACTCAAAGAAGGGACAGACCTTCTTACAGGCCTTTCTTCCTTTTCTTCTAGAAAACACAGGCTTCTTAAGTATCTGCTGATGCTATGGCCAGATGTGCAGATGGCCATGCCTCAGAAATGTAAGAAAGCATCTCCCTCTTTGGAGTGGCAGGCATTGGTGAAGAAGACTGGAAAATAAACAATAAACTCAGATGAAAATTGACTTAGAACCCAGATTCTTTGCATTCATTGCCATGTGCAGACAGTGTTATCCTGGAGGTTGTATGTGCTTCAAAATTACGATTGGAAAGAAGGCTTCATTTAGTCGCTAGGATCTGTTTAATTGTAGGAATGAAGGATGGAGACAGGTCCTCATACTGCATTAGGAGGAATGAGTTAGAAGAGTTGGAGGTGATTGGTTCAGATAGTGGGTGCTTCATGAAATCAATGGCAAGTTCACCATCTCACTTAAGGGTCATCAGTGGAAACAGGCATGGACATGTCTCTTCTTCTAACCCCTGGATGTGCACCAAGGAATGCATCCTAGCTGGCATTGTCCAATAAGCCCAGCAAACCAGACATTTGGTAGCACTGGGTGTTTCCAGGGGAGGAGATTGCCTTTTCTATCCCAGTGTCTAAAGTTAAGCTACTGGTCCTTCATCTGTAGGTTCATTCAGTCTCAAAAATAGTTTTGCAAGAACAGAACAAACATGCCTCTAGATATATTGTCAAACAGATTTTATTTTTTTCACTTTTTGGAAGTTTCTGATGATCAGTGTTCATCCAAACCTGATATAAGAGGTGAAGAGTTTGCCTGTAGCAAGAGTGCAGGAGAGCGTATTGTATAATTGAAAGACACTTGTGTAGAAATCACAGCTGGTTTTATGTAGCCAGACAGTGTGGGTTCTCCTTGGACAGCTGTAGTGTTACACCTCAGTTGTGCCCTGCAACACCCTGAGTACAATCTACCGGTTAAACAGCTGGCCACTCAGAGCAACCACACTTAATATCCTTGCCTGTTCCTGCTGTACTTCACTTGCTTTTTGTTGTAAGACCTCTCACTTCAGTCAATCTGTCAGAATTCATGGAGATACCATGTGCTTTTACTAGTATTTCTATGTAGTTTAGTAATTAAAGCATGGTTTAGCTGTGCATTTTGATACCAAAAGGTACCTACATTCCTTACTTCTGTAGGGAGTCTACTTCTCTAATTGAAAAAATTCTGAGAAAAGGAGGACATGTCAGTCTAATCATCTTCCCTCCACTCATTATCATAATTGTCCTAGCCCCAGCTTTGAGCTGGAGTGCTAGATAGAGAGACACAACCCAGCAGGAGTCCTGGGTCATTAAGAATAAAAACTACAGGAGTTTCTGTGGATGAAGTCTGCTGTCTCTTCCCTCTTGCATGAGCATACAGCAAATACTGCATATTGAACATTTCAGCTCTCCCCAGGTCTAAAAAAAACAGGTTTGTGATTCTGGTTACACCATCTATATTGTGAGACTGAGGTGAGCTACTTGTTCAAACCATTTGAGAAACAATGTCTTGTCTTCGGGTTCCAGGGAGTGGGAAGAGGAGGTGCAAAGGGTTAGTGTGGTTGATTCCTTATAAGAACACCATAGTTCAGAAACGCATTTCATTCCCAATGGAGAAAGAGCTCAATTCCAGTTTTGTCTGTAGTAAACATACGTTCAAGCCACAAAATCCTATCAGCTTTTAACACCCATTTTGAGATAACTGGAAGCCTGTTCTGAGGAGGAGACTCAGCAGAGCTGGGGTAGTGCAGAGTTGGCAGGGTCTGATAAATACACATTGGCACCGCTGCACAGAGGGAGGCTTGTACAATGAGTACTTAGTCCTGTTCTGCAACATTCCTTCTTTTGTCTCGTGGGCATCTAGTCCTTAATTATGACAGATTTTATAAATCTGTTGTTCTCTCTGAGCCAGTTTAATACGGCCAAGCTCACATCACCAAGTCCTAAGTGCAGCTTAACTTTAGTTTTTCCAAAGCAAAAGAACAAACACTAAAAATTAAAGATACTGAGTCAAATAGGCAAAATAAGATGCAAGTGCTTTTGGAACCATATGCAGAAAGCATCTGCATGTCTGTTTCAAAACTGAAGCAGTCTCCCTTGGCTAGTAACTCTCCTTGAAACTTTTGAGGCTACTGGTCCAAGTTAACATTGGTCATTTTCAGTGTTTTGTTCATTTTCACATAATTGTAAAGCTTTAAAGTTCCACAGAAACAGCCCGTAAATTATCACTTCATACGGCAAAGGTAAGTTTTGTCTCTGCTTTAATAGGTCTTAACTTGAGTAAGAGCTAAGATGATTTTCAATGTATTTTTCTCTTACCCAAAGATACACTAAGCACCATGTTTTGTTTGGGAGCAAAGAAAGGCCAATTGACACACTTAGAACATGTTTATGGCCTTTAGGTCAGGTAACCCGGAGAATCCATTAAACATTAACTCTCCCCAATTTTGCCTTTTTTTTTTTTTTTCCTTCCCCCCCCCCCCCCGCCATGTTAGTCCCTCTTCTCTGGAGCAGTCATGATTACTTCTTCATCTGTATTCTCCATCCATCCTACAGTAATAGTGGCATAGTTAAGGTGGTGAGGTATTGTAGTGTGAACAAAACCAGTCAACTAGACAAAAGCTTTCTAATACAAAGTAGCCTCTCTGCTTTAAGAAGGCTGCTTATAACCTTATAATCAAGCACACGTCTAAGCATTTTTAAGATTAGGATATGAAATTGTGTTATAGATTACTGTGGGAATAATGAACTTTCTTTAGACAAGTGAAAAAAGGCAAACCAAATGAAAATCTGAATTAAATAAAAAGGATGACAGGTAATTTCTAAGTAAGAGTCACTAGTCAACACTGGCTGGTAATTAAAGCTTATGTAATCTAATGGCTGTATTCCTTGGAGACCACTTTGCCTTAATGGAGTTAATTTGAGAATTTAAAACCTCTGTCATCTTTTCCAACTTTTCTAACACGTCAGTCTGTTTTGTGGGAGATTCTTCTAGCAAAAACTGTAAAGCACAAGCTGGTTTCTCTAATGCCTATAGATGCATCAATAATACACAGTTCTCTGTGTGTTTTGTAGCTGTTCTAACAATGGAGGCATAGTGGAAAAAGCAATGTTTAAAAACATCTGCCCGTGAAATCTCTTATTATTTCCCAAAGCGCATCTCTAAGTTAACACAAAACAAGAGGATCCATGAATGAAGCAGCTAGTGCACCTTTAAGATCTCTCTGATAGCTTGGGGAGCATTTTAATCAATACTGGATGCGAAGGGGTATGAAAAACCTGTAATGATTTGCACATTAAAATTCTTCCCATATGAAAGAGGGATTGCCATCTGGGCATTAGGAAAAAAAATGCATTTCCCAAGCTTCCTTTTATAATTTCTATTTGAAGTTCTTGTAACCATTTTTTTTTTCAGTTATAAAAGGGTATTACCTTGTTGTGCTTCCCCTAATAAAGTATAGATTTTGGAATTAAACCCCCTGGGCTACTGACCTTTTTATATTCTCAGAAAATAAAATTCCTCTGTTGCAGAGAATGAACTGTGCAACCAAGCAGATGCTCTTTGAATTGCTAACAATTAAGCTATGGAATAATACAGAAGGGAAGAGTGAGTCTTGGTTCACTACGGCCTTTTCCAATTGTAGATTTTTGTATTAAATTCTGTGGCAGTGACTGTTCCGAAAAAAAATGGGCCACAAGTGCTTGAGCAAGCAGATCAAAACTCTGATGAAGAATAAGAAGTTTTGAAATGTAAAAATAAGACATCATGATAACATAGAAATGGGTACCTCGGAATAGGCTCCTAAATTCATGGCCTGACTTTTAAAATTACTGACTTCTTTTCATTTTAATAGCTTTACAGGACCTCAGCAATTCTGGAAATGAGAGCATTCATTTAAGATCCTATATTTAGGCCTTACAGCCTATATTTAAGCATCCATGCTTGACAATCTTGGCCAGAATCTCTTTTCATTCACTTTTGAGGAAAGCAATTTGGGAAAATAATTGTGCGCTCTTTACGTACGGTTTACTTTGTTCGGTAGTGTTCTGAGATAAGTAGAAGTGATTTAGTAAATGAAGATTTGCAGTTTTCTAAACAGAGTGTTTAAAACCTTGAGTTTCCACTTGATGGGAAGTACCCAAAGTTTGCAATGGTATTCTTCCCCATTAAGACATTAGTACATCACTGTTTTCCATGTAGCAGAAACTGTGAAAAGTTGTAGTTGGTAAAAATCTTTGACATAAATAAGATTAAGAATTTCTTGGGAGAATTTCTCTGGCTGCTTTAAAACCTGCTTCTGTAGTGAGGAACGCGGAAGACCTGGAGCTCAGAGTTCAAGGGCTGTCTGTTCTGAAACCTGGGAGACTAGAAACCTTGACTTCCAAGCATACAAATCCAGATGAATGCCAGGAATTTTCCAAAACTTAATAATTTTGCAAGATGAGTTTATCAAAATTGTCACATATCAACCTATATTATTCCATAATTGCATATACTATCAGCATTTACAGCATGGGTGCTTTCTAGCAGCACAAGATATAACCAGCCTTTACCATTTTTTTTTTGCTCTCCTGATGTCCCTGGTGGAAAATGAGTTTTGTGGCATAAGATATATGTTAAACACAACAGACAGCTATGATTTGAGTTGGTTAGAGAAGCTGATGTCAAAGCAAGCCCACCTCACATTTGGAGCGTGAGAAGAGGTTGGTGTTGGCCAGTACTTTCTCTGAGACTTGATTCCTGGTTCCCTTCAACACAAGAAGGATGCTGTGCACTGAAGGCTTGAGGCTTAGGGAATTGGCTCATCTCATTAGCTCCCCTGCCATTGCAGGAAAACACAGCATCGAAATCCTTTGCCTAACTTGATCTACCTTCACACAGAAAAGAATCAGGTTTTTCTTTAACCAGACCATCACATTTTTCCAGTTTCATGCCGCTCAAGTTCCACTAGCAAACTTCAGCATCTTCAGCTGTTCTTTAAGCTTTCTCGAAGGCAATGCCACCCTTTCTTGTTACCCAAGTGAGGGACTCTCAGGCCTCCATTTGGAAGACATGGGTATCTCCCGCTGCCTTTCCCAAACTTTTTAAACTGTAGCTGCTAAATGCATGTGAAGGATGGCTCTCCACACGGCTATCCCTTAACTTGCCATAGGAGCGATACAGTTTGATTGCACTTTTATTTATAAACCTCATATCCCAAAATGTCTCTGTCCTGGAAGAAGACCAGTCTGAAGAATGGAATAGCTTTCACTGACGCAAATGGTACAGCAAAGCTCTGAGTCTAATAAAATGCAGCTTTCAGTGGAATTCTTCACAATATCCTGATTGTCACCCTAATTCTTACAGCCAGTGACTCAATCATGTTGGCAAATAATGATGACATCGCTTTCACATATCTCTTGGGAAAGATTTTTCATCTTGAAAAATTTCTTCTGTATCTCTTACAATGAATGTTGGTTGATCTTTAGGCTTCTGAACTTGTTTCTTAAATGCTTTGAAGCTGTCCATATCTTTTAGGCTTTACATACTGCAGACACCAGAAGAGGTGGAAGATGTCATATGTGTGCATGCTAGTCCCGTTAGCTTCAGAAGGTCTTTCAGATTTGCGTCTGTGCTCTGCTGGCCTCTAGCACCGAGCTCTGCTGTCTTCTAGAATCACCTCCCTTGACCTGCTAAACCTCACATTTCACATAACTAAAACCTTGTCTGGAGTAAAATTTTCTGTGACTAATGCACATTCAGTTGTAGATGTCAGCAGGTCATTCTTCTGTTTTGGAGATGTGTTTTTGTAAGTGATAATCTTCTGCTTTGTCTCGGAAACATACTTTCCTTCCAGCTGAATCTTCACCACGAGGCTAACAACTTGAAAGAGATTTCTGTGCAGGAGTACAACTACTCCTTTTTTCTTTTTCCTGGTAGGAGCTAAACTAAAGAAAATGTCAACCACTTGTTCCCATTTAAGTTTCATATACTGTGGGTCATTCAGATAAGTATGAACTGCCACTGAACATCTGAGTGTCTTTGTATCAGATTTTTTCTCTTCAGCTAGTGTGTTTCATCTTGAAATATTTTATACCAATTCCATTTACTTAAATGATGGTTTGAAAGAAGATGTAGCTTTCTTGGGTTTAACTGTTTTTTTTTTCCTCTTCTTATTCTCCTTTGCAATATATAGATAAATTGCCCTGAAAAAAAATAAAGGAAAAGGAATTACTAAGGAGCCCCATCTGGGAAATAGTCCTAACAGATACCAGACTCAGCCCCTGCTAAGCAGAGGAACCTGTGTGGAATGTGTATGTTGACATTCAACAACTATTTGCCTTGAGATATTGCTTTGTCTGTACCCAAAGCCACTGGTGTTGTACTTTGTTTCTCTTGGCCTTTTCTCTGCTAATGAAATGTATTTCCTGATCACTGCTATTTCCTAATTTTTTCTTGGCAAGGTGCCTGGTTGCTGTGGAATCTGCATGAGCAAGGATGTCTTCCCCATCTCTCCTGCTGGGCTGGTGAAGCAGATTTAATTCCTGTGGTCCCTTTACCTTGGTAAAGGAGCTGGCAGCCTACGCCTCTCCAGGGCAAGCTGGAGATTGAAAGACCTTTGTCATTTCAGAAGGTGTATTGTGGTTTAGTGTTTTGGATATTGTTAACTGCAGATCAGCTGTGGGTTTATTTGTCCATCATGATTATCTCATATCATAGAATCATAAAATGCATTAGGTTAGAAGGGGCCTTTAAAGGTCATCTACTCCAACTCCCCTGCAATGAGCAAGCTCATCTGCAACTAGATCAGGTCGCTCAGAGCCCTATCCAACCTCACCTTCAATGTGTCCAGGGATGGAACATCTACCACCTTTCTGGGCAACTTATTTTCAGTGTTTCACCACCCTCATTGTAATAAATCTTCCTTATATGTAGTCTAAGTCTACCATCTTTTACTTTAAAACCATTACCCCTTGCCTTGTCACAACAGACCCTGCTAAAAAAATTGTCCCCATCTTTCTTATAGCCACCCCATTAAGTATTGAAAGGTCATGCTTGGAGTCCTCTCTTCTCCAGGCAAAATGACCCCAACTGTCTCAGCCTGTCCTCACAGGAGAGGAGTTCTAGCCCTCTGATCACTTTTGTGTCCCTCCTCTGCTCCTGGTCCAATGGATTCATGTCCTTCTTGCACTGAGGACCCCAGAGCTGGACATGGTACTCCAGGTAGGGTCTCACCAGAGTGGAGTAGAGAGGGAGATTGCTCTTGGACTATGCACTGACACTTATCATCATCACCCATATAATAAGGCTTCTAACCAGTCCTTTTCTGCTTTTTCTGGAAGTACATAACTTCATCCCCAGTGCCCTTGAAGCCAGTACAACAGTTTCACTGGTATCCCTGCGTGTTGGATGGAATCTTAGGTGCAGTATTTCTAACACTGCAAAATCCACCTGTGCATTGCTTCTCACAACAGTCTCCTCTTTCTGCTGAGAGGTCTGTTATGATACTATGACCTATTGTAAGTATCTGTACGTTTTCTTGTGGCATTTGTTCAATGAGAAACAGTATTACTCATGAAAGCAAGAAGAGAAGCATTAAAGAGAAAAGTACATATTGTTCATTAATGCAGAAATTGGAGAAATAATCTTCATCTTTTGGGTTAAACCCCAAAGTGTAGTGGAACTACACTGGCCTGAACTAACACAGATTTCCTCTCTTCTCATTCACAAGACAGAATGTAGCAGCATTGGTCATCTTCCACTTCAACCAGAATCTGAAACTAAATGGTCCTCTTTTTTAGATGAAAATTACATTAATTGACTATAAATTTCACACAAATGAGACTCCACTATCCCATCTATGGGGATTGAAGAAAGGATGAGCCAGTGCTAAAGTCTAAATGAAACATCTGTCTTCTTAGTGGGGCTTGCAAATTCTGTCCTTCTCTGCAGACAACTGAAGTTTCTAAGCAAGGGATAAATGTGGAAGACTCCAAATCATGACTAACTTCTACTGAGAGGTTTTCATACTTCTACCGCAGAAGCTGAGCAAAGATCAGACTTTGTTGCTTACTGTACTTGAAAAAGCAATGCAAGGTTCACATCACTGTAGGAGAATCCATGCACTTTGTCAAACTCTTGCTGTTGCTGGTTACACTCATTTTGTTCTTAGGCTTTTTGGTTAGCCCAAGTCCTGTAACTACAGCGGTGAACCCAAAACTGGTGTTTTGAAGTATTTTCTTTCTCCCTGCTTTTCTTCAACCCCCCCCTTGGTTATAGGAACAAGAATGTGGGGAGATTTACAAATCTCCAGTCTAACCACTATGCCAGTAGCTAGAAGGCACTCTCCCGAAACATCTAATTTTGGGTTCTCGTAGGACAGCTATTGATACCCCAAGTTTGCTTTGTAGTAAAGACGTTTATAACTCAATGGTCCTGAAAATTCACCTCATTCAGACAATTATTTCTCAGCCTTCCCTCCCACCTCCACTTCTCCACAGACAACTGTTGTTATCACAAAGATAAATTACCGGGTTGATCTAGAAACTGAAAGCAATCAGTCACAGCTCAAATCCCCAAAGGGGGATTGGCTTGGGCTTCTTTTAAGAAGGGACCAGATCCTTGGCTATTAAGTTTATCCCATTCCACTGAAGTCAAAGGGACTATGTTTTTTTACAACCACCCAGAAACTGATCCAGTATTTCTGTTGTTGTCATGTTTATTCAAGATGTAGGTATCTCAAAATTTTGACCACAGTGCAGGACTCTACCGAACAAGCTGTACACTTTACCTTGAGACCTTAGACAAAGATAAAGCTTTCTAAGTTCTAATGTTATCCTTTTACACCAGGAATTAGCGACCTTTGAACTAATGCATTTCTCTCCCTTCTTATATCAGGCGAAACCCACTCCACTTCCACCTCATCGCTGATTCAATTGCCAAACAGATCCTGGCGACACTGTTCCAGACATGGATGGTCCCTGCTGTGCGCATAGACTTCTATGATGCAGACGAGCTCAAGGTAAAGAAACAAAACACCTATGTTCCTCATATACTTCTGGTTTCACATCATCCCTTTTTTATTCATCTCTCTGGATCGGTGACTTGTGGGAGAAGTGCTGGCTAAAATATTCTCCCTGGCTAAAGCTAATTTTGACCCAGGTGATTATAACCCCAGTTACACTTAAACAGAAGATACTAAATGGTTAAAATCAGTGCATTTTCTTTGCAAATGGAATAGATTGTTTAGCAGCTTAGAATCTTACCTGCTACCAAGAGGATTCTGGCTGCCCGGGTTGAACTGCAGCTGATTACATTATGTTTTGCTAAGGAAACTTCTTTTTAGTAGCAATCGTGGAATCTTAAGTATCTTACTGAATAAGCCCATGTCTGTTACTGGAACCACTCAACTTCCCTGCATTGCTTAAGCATGGCTGTGTAACACCATGAGTACAGGCACCCTTGCAAGGTATCAGTATTACATTTTTAACTAGTTACCGCTTTTTGGATGCCCTTTCAAAATGAATAAATATGAAGAAAGTGGAGTTCCAAGAGGAAAAGAGAAACACGTACTCAAGAATAATTACCTTTTCACATTTAGGAAGTTTAAATTAGATCATGGAGACACAGCACTGAGGTCTAGCTGCATGATTTTTAGCTGAGAAGATAGAATGAAACATTAAGATTTTATAATTTAGAGTTGGTGGCAATAATTTGTATGATTTATCAGAGTGTTCTGAACAGCACCTTGAAACGAGAGAAAAAAAATCCCAAATTTAGCAAATTGATGTCCTAATTAAGGGGCAAATTCAAAGCACACCATGTTGTAGAATCTGGAGTGCAGAAAGTTGTAGAAAGATATGGAAAAAGGAAAAAATGATCCTTGAGAAAAATATTTTGTTTCTAGCTGATTTTATTGTTTTATTGGTCCTTCTGCATGAAGCCATAAGCTGATATTAACCTAATTAGCTGGAGAGCTCCCTTCTGTTCTTTATAGCATCATAGCAAGGAGGACGTTTGTTCTTGTAAATCTTGTATGTGTCTATATTACATGTGCTTTTCTGCAAATTGTAGGGTTTTACAGTGCTTAATTAGCCTCTCAGCTGGGCAAGACAGACCTCTCAGTGTTTTCCTTCTGGTCATTTGGGTACGGTCCAATCTAGTTAAGTAAATAATAACCAAGAGAGCTTACTTCAGTGATCCCCAACTTGCAATTTTATAGGCAAAACAATGTGCAGACATGAGGCTACAGAGCAAAGTCTTGTTTTCTCCCTCCCTCTTGTCTCAACTTTTATTTTTTTCTATAGCTGGTGACCTAAGGCAACACTGGACTGTCTTGCACGTAACCCATAGGCTTTAGGCTAGGGACCACTTTTTTACCAGATGCAGGTATTCATCTGTAATTACATTGTTCCAGGTCTGCCACTCATGCTCAGAGCTCATCATACTGCATACCAAACAAGCATTTCCCCTGATTTTAGTTGCCAAAACCCACACTATAAAGCAGTGCTCAGCATAGTTGAATGTGACAGACACTACCAAAGACCAGCAGAGTTGTAAACACAGATGGAGCTTTAAAAAGCCAGGTATGATGCTGGCTTATATCCAGAGCATTCTGCATGTTTTAGCTAAGAAGACAGAGCTGTTTACAGACAGCTGTAGGAGCTCATCTCATCTGTTTCCTACATAGCCTCTGGAGAGGATTTAATGATTGGTTTGGGTTCCTGTATTTCACCTGTGGTCTTGAGAGGCATTATTATGCTGTCCAGTGTTAGGAAAACATAGAGATGATTCTGGAATATTTACTAAAAAGTATATACTATGTTTCAGTTTTAATGACCCTCCATAGTTCTTTTTTAAACCTATAACCAATACAGATTGCTGATATTTAAAAGGATTTAGACTGAACAATAGCTTGAGAATTTTCTGTTTAGCTTTCATTCACCAATGTTTCACTGTTTTGGAAAAGATTTTAGCTTCACAGAAAACATGTCATTTCATGTTTTTTTTTTTTTTTCCCTTTGGATATGTGTGATCTTCCCTAGCTCACAGCCTCTTCCAGTGCAGCAGGAGCTGGCCTGTTAGCTTCAGCCCTAGGAAGAGTCCTGCTTCTGGTCCTGCTCCTTTTCCTGTTGGAAGGGAGAACATAATGTTACAGCCTCCATAAATTTTATGGATGTTTTTTTGTTTTCGAGTAGGTATTTAGAATTCAGGCAACAGTTTTCACTAGAATATTATTTTTTTTTTTAAAGGCAAGATTTGGAGACTAAAATACTTGAAAATGTTTCTTAATAAACCCTGCAGTTCTTAAAATACTTGCTGTTTAACTTAGAGTTAGAGCAACTCACGTCCTAAAGGAAGGTGTAGAAAATAAGGCTCTGCAATAGGTTTTGTTTTATCCAAGGTTTTAGAGGAGAACTGGACACTTCATTGCAAGAGAGAAAGACAGGGTACTGGTAATTATCTGAGAATTTCTAGGACCAGCAAACAAACATACCTGCTTTGTCTACTGCTGTGAATTAAACATGTCAGGCATGTCTTTTAAAATCTGGAGAAGACTTATTTTTCCTATTGCAAGGTGTCACAGCTGTTCATGTTCATCCTGCACCACAAAGAGTCTACATCCAGTCTCTCCCTGGAGGCAGGTTCTGCCAAACTAACACCAGCCTGCTTGCAAGTGGGATGGAGCACAGGAAAGGATGGCCAGGGAGTGGTGTACCTTTGCTTGAGACACGTGATAGGGGTTGGGGCAGAAGAGGAGAAAACTTGGCTGTGAAGCTGACCCTTTCCAAGAATGCATTTCCAGGGAAAGGGCCAGACACAGCTGAACTGGGAGCTTCCTGGATCTATTTCTTTAAACAGCTAGTTTGATGATTTTAATAGCCAGCTCTACAAAGACCCTTGTAACCTCCCCCAGCATAACTTGACCTGTCTCTTCATTGCCTTGTCAATAACCACAAGGGACATCTGTGCTTAAAAGCTCTCCCTCAACTTAGAAGCTGCTGAGATTGTAAACCGTACTGCAAGTGCCACTCTCCATGGTGTGTTCAGTTAGTGATCAGCAATGAACATCCTTGAAGTGTGGACAGTTGATGATGGTGCCAGTAATCGAGCCGTTCCATAGCTGCAGACTTCATTCTTGTTCTACTCAGTGTGGCCCGCACAATTCTCTTCTGAATGTAGATGGTCACTGTTGCTGTGTCCACAAAGTGGACAGTTACTTGGCAATATAGTTTCACCTTATCTGTTCATACTGGTTGCGTTATTCAGCTTTGGTACTGATGCAGTAGATACAGCTACTGCAGCGATGTGGCCCACAGAATAACTGGAAAATTAAAATTGTCTTCTTTGAACATTAAATACAAGAAAAAAACATACCCGTGGAACATTGATCTAAAAGACCCATTACATCTGTGGCTTGCAAATACCAGGCTGTAGGATATTGTGTTTTTTTCAGTTCAGTCTTGCATGGGGAAACTCCAGAGCTGGATACTGAAGATAGGCAACACAAGCACTTAGCTTCTACACTTTCATTATTCAACATGGAGTCTCAAGTGAGTTCACTCATGAGGAGGTATAGGCATTAAACCCATTGTATCTGCCTTGGCCCAAAGCAGAAGGTTCAGCTGATAAAGAAGTACTGTATGTGTGTGATGTGTGGAATGCTGATGAGGTGAGTTTGTTTTCCCAGATGCTGCTTGATAGACTGCTGACAGTGTCAGGTGAGCTGACAGAAGCAGAAGGGAGAAACAACAGACCACAAATCTCGCTACCATTGTTGCCTTTGGTGCTTTCATATCAGAAACACTGATACAGTCTAGACTCAGTCAAATTCAGTAGTGTGATCTGGAGAGCAAAACCAAGCTTGGATAGCATGTGGCATAAATATTACCTAACTTTAGGGATTAATTTAAGCATGAGATGAGTCATTCCTTAGCCAGTTCCATCTGAACTGTTCACTAGGTCAGGTGTTGACATCATTTGGTCAGATAGATGGGCAAGAGCTATGGGATTTAAGCAGAAAAATCAAGTTTAATTGTTTAATTGCAGTGTAGTTGGGTCTCAGGGCTGTGCCTGTGTGCACTCCTGATACACTTGCTAGTTCCCAGAGTGGTCCAGGAACTCCCAGGCTAGTTATCTGCATAGATGAGATAAAGGGCTGGTTTGAGACAGCAGATCAAGCCCAAACTAGGTGACTGACTGAACTGCTGGATGTCTGCACAAGAAGTATTTGACAGATTGTTACAGGGAGCTGTCCCAGTGGGAATTTCAGACAGTTCTTGAGATTTCTCAGGCAGTCCTTGCTGTGCCTAGAGTAATTTCAATGCTTAAATGTGTTGATTTACATCCTGGGTGGAGAATCTTCTTGTCCCAAAGATTCCCTAACAGATCCTGCTGCAATGTTAGTCAGTTGTACAACAGTAAGACAATAGAAACACTTCCTATGTGTGCGGAAATGATGATGTGGGACAGTCTTCTGTACATACTTAAAATACGTTTTGAATGTAGGTTAAGGTAATCTATAGTGATAGCTTATGCATGTTTTGCAGTGACCACAGACCAGCTGGATTATAAAAATTGGACAGAACCGTATTTTAGGGAGTCTCACCCAATTCAACTAAGATGCCCCTGCAAGGACCCTTACCATGGAGATTTCCTTCACCATCCAGACAGCAACAAAGTGTCCTGTTTGACAAATTCTATTGTGTATGCAGAAGTTACCCAAAGCCAATATCCCAGTACTGTTAGCTACTTTACAGTATGCTCTGTTCGTGTTTGTGCCACAAATGACATCAAATGCCATGAAATTTTTTGCTACCAGTGTGGGTTTTCCAGTGAATGATAGCATTAGTGGCACTGTCTGTATCATACATTGCCATAGAACAGTTTTGGAACCACGTAACTGGAGATACCACCTGCTGAACGTGGGAGAGAGTGACCTGATTGACAGTTGGGATGACGTGAGATGATATTTGATGAACAGGTTATTAGCTTAGTGTTAATCACATCAACTGCAGAGGGTAACAACAATAACAAAACTGGTCATCCTTCTCCTGTATTCCACCATCTTCCTGGTCAAGCAGTTCCACAGCACGATGCAGAAGCAGCCGTTCATAACAGTTTCTTTTCACAGGACTAGCGACTGTCTACTATTGCAGAATATAATGGTTAGATTATCTTTGCATTGCACTGCTTGAAGATTATATATTGTTCAGGGGCAGTGAACAATTGTCTATCCATGAAGCAGTTCACTGTATGCCTTGGAGGCAGACACACAAAGTAGATGTACATTACTTTCCTTCCTTTCTCTTCTAAAGAGTGATTTATTTTTTTATTAAAAATGCAAATTTAACATTTTGAAAGCCAAAGTCTATAATCAAAACAGTGTACAGATTTTCATAACTTGAATGGCTTGGTTTTAGACTTGAATTCCAACATTATAATTGAGATTTTGTGTATTTGCTAACGAGCATATTGAATGCTAGAGACGTGAAGTCTCAGGTGATGAAATATGCTTGTGGTTGTTACACAGTGCTACCATGCTCAGAACAGGGTCTTTTATCCATGGTTTTCAGTACAGACAACTAGACATTAACAGACCTGGTTTTGTAAGCCAAGATATTTTCCTTCAGACTGCTTGGGAGGAAATGAGTATCCACCAAGAAACAGATAGCAATTCAAGCTCCCCAGCACAGTGGAATCTTTGTGAAGTGGTCAGAATCTATCTGTGCAGACAGAGTAGCCTAAGCAGTACTTCCTCTGCCCTCCCAGTCCCTCTTCTGCAGAGAAAAAAGCCATACAACATTACAAATTACGATTAGATAAGTTTTCCGTTATTATTCAGGCCTAGAATATCAAAAAAGTAATTTTACATAAAATCACACTGCGTCTTTAATTTCTGCCTATACAAAACAGGTGGTGATGAAAGAAGTGCTGGGGAAGTTGGTAAGGGTGGTCAGAAATTTGTCATGAGAATGGGAGTCACAGTCCTATTCTGACTTTCATCAGTTGTCATGTGCTTTGTGACATCTGTCTTTCATGAGCAGCCTCACCTCTGACTTGTCTGTAGAGGGAAGCAATATACTAAAGATGGAATAACTTCTTATAGATTTTTATGTAATTTCTCCTTGGATTGACAGATGTTGGCAGTTGGAACTGTAAGACACTGCTATACTAGGACGAAGCCTGGTGTGATGCAGGGAGGTGCAATACTTCCTGGCCTTCTTTCAAGGGTCTCAGTCTGCCTGCTGTGTTGTCTTGTGCTGTGCTTCTACTGCACAACTGGCTATTCCAAAAGAAAGCCTCATACCTAGCTTTGTAAGCCCCTGATACTTTCCTACTGTTGCTGGTGCTTTGGAAACACTGGAGCTCTTAATTAATCATTGAGTTACAAACTGGCTGGATGGCCAGGCCCAGAGAGTGGTGGTGAATGGGGTTAAATCCAGTTGGTGACCAGTCACAAGTGGTGTCCCCCAGGGCTCAGTCTGGGACCCGTCTTCTTCAATATCTTCATCAATGACCTGGATGAGGGGATTGAATGTGCCCTCAGTAAATATGAAGACGACATGAAATTAAGTGGGAGTGTTTATCTGCTGGAGGGCAGGAGGCACTGCAGAAGGGTTTGGACAGGCTGGAGCAATGGGCTGAGGTCAGTGGGATGAGGTTTAACAAGGCCGAGTGCTGGGGCCTGCACTTTGGTCACAACAACCCCAGGCAGTGCTAGAGGCTTGGGGAGGAGCGTCTGGAAAGCTGCTTGGCAAAAAAGGACCTGGGTGTGCTGGTGGATGGACAGCTGAACATGAGCCAGCAGAGTGCCCAGGGGGCCAAGAAGGCCAA
>JANHFX010021317.1:70487-107176 GCA_027560015.1 Chloroceryle amazona | reverse complement strand
GAGCGAGGCGGGACGGGGCGGGAGGCGCCTGCGGACACAAGTTTCCTGATTTATTTGCTGCTGGGCCGGTTCTTCCCCCACCGCCACCCAGCTCCGCCGCACCGTTTCTCCCGCCGCCGCCGAGAATTTTCCTGTCGACCGCGGGTCCCCTTTGTGTGTCGAGCGCGGCCCGCGCCGGGGTTTCCGTGGAAACGGCGGAGCTGCCGCGGCCTTGCCCCGCTGGGCCCCCCCTTCGTCGGCGGGCGCGGCGTGCTACCGGCCAGGATGGGGTGGGTCGTGCTGTGAGGTCGCGGCGGCCCTTTTCACTTTCCTTTCGGTCTTCCCCTCTCGTAGCGGCGGGACTGGCGGAGGCAGGGGGAGGGAGCGGGAAGGGCGGTTACCGTGGAAACGGGCGGGTTCTGCTGCCTCCCCGAAGGCGCCTCTTAGCGAGAGGGAGGGAGTAGGGGAGCAGCGTGTCCCCATCGCCGGGGCTTTCGGAGGGGACGTGCGAAGAGAGTCACACGTCGTGGCGGATGTTTTTTTCGTGGTACCTAGAAGTCCGTGAGCGGTGTTTAGGGGGAGGAGAGGAGGGTCTGCCTCCTTGGTGATGTGTTCCTGTGCTCTGCTTTCATCTGCCTGTGTCTCTTCATAAAGATGTTTTAACTGAATTAAATAATGGTCACAAACTGACTGAGGTGTGTCCGCTGACATCATGTGGTGCAGGGAAAACTCCTGGTGGGGGTATTGTTTAACTAAGAAAGAATCCTTTGTAGCATTTATTTCAACAAGTAAGTACTCCCTCCCATGGCTGAAAAAATAACCAAGAGGAGTCTGTTTGAACAATATCACACGGAGACTTTCTGGTCTTCATCTCTTTGTTATGTATTTCTAAGAGCTGTGTTTCAAGACCTTATGCAAACATCTAAGAATGATGTACCTTATGCAGCTGCTTGTGTGGAAGAGCATAACCTTGCTGCTACATGAAAACTGAAAATACTTTAAAAGAGGTGGAAGGATGAAAGAAACTCTCCTTAAAAAAAAAAAAAGTCCCCCAAACATTTATTTAAAAACCCTGATGTGTCCATCCCAGGAAGTTGTACCAAGCAATTGTAGCTTCAGCTTGTACTGATAATCACACAAAGAGTAAGTTGCAAAAGAATTAAAAGCTGTTGAAGGAGAGAAACTATTGTGGAACAACTTGAGCTGAAATTTGCAGCCGCCTTTCTTCTTCGTCTTCTCATAGTAAGATTGCTGCAGGCACAGAGAGGTCAGTTTATAGTATGCCAGGGCTATCTCTGTATACAAAGACTGACTGCATGGATCCCTAGAAGAGTTGATGTACTATAAATATTTGTTGTCATTTATTGATCAGCAGCTTTCTCTAGCTGTTTGTATCTCATCTAATGCTGTCTTTTTCCAAATACCACAGGTTAAAATACATTTTGATTAATTTTAGGAGTTTTTGTAAATATTACACAAAACTTGTCTCTTTCATGTTAGTGTTTTGCATAACAATGACTGAAGGAGGTGTCTCTAAAAATGAAACTAACCATGTTTTATGAAAAACAGAAGGCCAGGATTCATGTGGAAGAATTTAACAGAAAGCTTGCAGTGAACAGAGAAGGCATTGTAAGATGCTGATGGATAAATGTTGCTCTTAAGCAAAGTTTGGTTGTCTTGTTGGCGAGCACTTAAATAATAGATTTTTAGTAAGTGCCCCATGAGAAGTTATATTTTAGGAGTGGAGAAACTGCACAGAGAGATCAGCACTTGCTGATCGAATCACAGAACAGCAAATGCTCTGCCCAGAGCGCGGTAGTTGTGTTTCTTGAAACCCAGTATGTGCCAGTTTGGTGGGGAGGATGTTTTTTCAGTAAGTCGTGCTCTTTCCAGCCAAAATCCCGAGGCACTGAAGCAGTGTTCAACTCTCTGGAGCGAGACGTGTTTTCCTGGTGTGATGGTTGTATATCACAGTTTAAGGTACTTACTGTACTGTAACAGAGAAGAGTGCTGCAGGAGAAGGGTTCTCTTGCAGGTGATGGATGAGAACCCTATAATTGTGCTCTGCCCCGCTGAAAAAAGGTGGTTTATTGTTTTCTGTTGTATAGCTTGATTTTAATGCTGGTAGGTGAACACTGGGAATTATGCCCCTTGTAATCTCTTCAATGCAGAAAGACACAGTCACAGCTGTGCTGAGACTAGCATGGTATTATTCTTGTGTTGCAAACATGCATTTACAGCCCTCGGAACTTTTATTAGTACTTTGATCTTCAATTTTCAGATGTCAAATATCCACTGCATGATGTAGAACACTTCCCTAGCTAATTGCATTACTACTACTGCTGTTGCTATGTCCCAGTATGGAAGCAGATGAACAAGAGGGCAACAACGTATTGTGTGTGTGCTTTGGTCAGTGAAAGGTTTTGCAACTGTGGGCCTCCCTACTTAGGGAAGACGCTATAGAAGTCAAGGCAACTGTCTGCTCAGGTGTGTTATGATTTAGCTGTTCTGAATGCAGGGGGATTTTGTGAAGGGGAACTAGAAACGTGACTGAGAGCTAGTACCCTGTATGCTTTGTACATTTCTGCACTGGGCAGTTGTGTTTCTTTCCAAGCGCTTTGTCTGCGGAATAGCTTTCCTCAGTGATACAGTTTCAGACGTGCGGGAAAGCCTGCCCACCAGTCTACTTTTTGGTGGTCTTAAGCTCATTCACATCTGACTGTGTGCGAGTACCCTAATCACCTCTGACTAATGCTCGTGTGCTTCTCGGAAGCTGCTGACTCACTTCGTTTTTGTGCTTTTCCCCTGTCCTCCTCCGGTGTCTTGACTAGCGATGTGGTAGGGTCAAGGTAAGGTCAGGAAGAGAGGAAATGGGAATGAACGAGAATAACTGTGTGTGGTGAGGATGAAGATGCTGTAAAGTTGCCACTTTGATCATGTATGAAAAAGGTGATGGCTCTAACAGACTTCATGAAAAGGCACATTAACCATGTACTGAAACTGGGCAGAGCAGTAACAACTGTAGTGAGCCCACAGTTGGAAGGTGTTGGGTTATGGTCTGTCTTGTGATCTGCTCTTCGTTTTAAACGTAAAGCCTTTTTACTTCTGTGGCTCTGTTTTTACCCTCAGTGCTTCTGTCTGCCTTGTTACATTCTACCACCGAGCTTTAACACTGAAGTCATTTTCTGCTGCTTGCAAAAGGGCTGACCTCGCTTGAGGTTTCTGTTGTAGCGTAAATAACAGGAACAGGGAAAGGCAATTAACCAGTTCTAGTCTGGAAAGAAGTCAACGGTAGAGGTCACTGAGAGAGGGTTTACTTGCCAGAAGGTCAGGAGCTGCAGGTAGAGACAAGCGTGCTGATTTCATGTGGATGTGTGACTGTTTAATAATGTCTAAAAAAATTCCTGATATGGACCACATTTGCTTTTAATTTGACCAACAAAGTTGGTCAATCACATCTTTTTCCATCAGGATCCAGATGAATGAAAGGGTTTGCCTGTGCAGATTCAGTTGGCAGGTCATGCAAGTTTTTTTTCCTGTCAGAAAACGGGGGAGGACTTGGCTTAAAACCTGCTGTTAAGAACATATTTTGGGGGAAGTCTATGTGTAGAAATGGTACATGATTTTTAATCCATTTCAAATGAAACTACTGTATGAAAGTTAAACTGTGTCCTGCTTCTGCCCCGTCTCCACATTATCCCCATCTTCACATCATAGTTTACTTGTTCTTATCATGGTTTGTTTTGCATCTTGGAAAATACCATTACTACAGATGTTTCTTTGTGGTTCTGGAAGCACTCTGTCTGCAGCAGCCTACATCTGCACTTGAATAACTTACTAAGATTTCCCCCCTCAAGTCACAGGTGGTTTGTTAGGGGTTAACAAGACTTTAGTTCTGAGGATATGTTTAGACAGTGCTGAAACTTGCCCCTTGGTTGTGTTTTTTCCCCACCTTGATGTGGTATTAGTGCAAATTATCATAAAACAATGCAGTGAGGTCAGTGTTGCCAAATGTGCAGATGATATGCGGAACCCATACTACTATCTTCCCACAATCAACAAATGTAAAGCTAGTATCTAGATGATCAAAGTAATTGAAAGAAACTGTCTGTTCCTGTTGCCCAATAGTGGTAGAAGGGCAATAGGGTTATAATTAAGTACAAAGATAACTAGGAAAGGGCTATTCCCAAGCTCATTGAGCCTTCAGTGTGTCAATGTCTGTTTTTTACACACCTGTACCTCAGAGTTCACCAATATGGAGACAAGAGAAAAGCTCCATTCTGAATTTAAGCTTAGTAAAACTGTGCCGAATTTATTTGAATTTAACAAGACAAATGCTCAAACCCAATCTTTTAAAAGGATTTAAGCACCTGAAGTTGTACAGAGATGTTGTAGAAAATCCATGTAGGTGTTGATGTGATTATAAAAATGTCACTGGCTCCTTACCGGCATATTTAGGAACAGTAACATCTACATGCTTGCCACCTAGCAAGGTAAATGCTGTTGGATCAGGCATTTCCTCTGAATGATTTTGCTGCAAGTTTAAGGTGGTTTTGACTAGCCCTGGCTTTAGGTGCCAAGAACACAAGTTCGTGATAGTTATATTTGGGTTTTTTTTGAGAGAGGTGTTTTCCAAACAACATGGATTATTGAAGCTTATTGAGAGATTTCTTTTGGTTTCAACAGGCTTTTAATCAGGTTCCTTTATTACTGAACTTGATAAATTTGGTGCCTGTGATAAAGACTTTTATTCTCTGAAGTTCTCAAATTAAATCAGGTTGTTAGGGCACTGAAGGTGTCAGGGAGAATGAAGAGGCTGAAAGTATTCTGAGCTCCTGGTGTAGCAAAACAGTGCTGAACACTTGGGTCTTAGAGGAAGATGTCTGTGAAAACTGATGTGGAATGGGACTGCTGAAATATGAGTAAAGTGGTCACCGTGTTTATTTGGGTTTTTACCTGGCATCTGGATGTCTGATTGTTTTGTGTGTGGGTGTAGCTGAGCCTTTCGCTGAAGCCAGCATCTTACTCTTTGAAACTGTGCTAGCCATATCTCAGCTGTAAGACACACGCTTTTCTAAGTATTGGGTGTTACCTCTTTAAGAAAGGAGTTGTTTTTCTTTGAATAATAAATCTGGAAGCTTCCCTACCACATTGATTTTCAGTTAAAACTATTTTCTATAGAAAGAAGCATCAGAAAATTCTTAATGAAAAAATATCCCTTTCTTGTTGTGGCTACATCTTGTGTATGCATTGTCATTTCTACTTTTGAGCTTTATTTGTTTAGTTAGTTCATAAAGGAGAAATTAATCTGCTTCCTACTCTTCAGTGTCATATGACAGAAAACAGCCAAATAAAATTAATACTTGGAGGTTAAAAAAATAATCTTTCAAATCTTTTTTTCTGTTTAACATTTCCTTAGTATTCAAAGATCATACTAATGAATGTTATTTCATATTAATTAAAAATATGCAAATAGATTAGCTAAAGGAGGCAGTCTACTGTCATATAAGATTAAAAAAAAAAATAATCTAACAGCTCACTTGGGTTTGTAATCATCTGGATGTCATTTTTCATTTCCAGCACTGTTAAAAACATCTTGTGAGTTGTACTAGAAGCTTTTGGATTCCCTCACAGACAAGTTAGCACCGTTCCTTCATATCCCTGTGATTTGGAGGCACAGAGGACGCAATCCTGCTGCAACTGTAGCAGCATTGTCAGCAGGGTTCGGATCCGCCAAGTGGGAGAATGTGGTTGTCTCCAGCAAGCCACATGGCTGCTTGGAGAGAGACACTGTATTAAAAGTATTTATACTGTGGTTTTGGGGACAGTCTGGTGGGGGAAGTCCCACTTGTAAACCAGTGGTACTGCCACCATGATGTTTTTCTCAGCTCAGTGATTTATGCCACTTTACAGATTTTTTTCTGACACAAATTCTTTATTCATTAGTTGCATTTTAGGTTAGGAAGAAGTTCTTTACTATGAGTGGCACATTGGAACAGGTTGCCCAGGGAGGTGCTGGAGGTCCCATCCCAGAAGACATTCAGGGTCAGGCTTGATGAGGCTCTGAGCAACCTGATCTACTTGAGGATGTCCCTGCTCACTGCAGAGGGGATTGGACTAGATGAACTCTAGAGGTCTCTTCCAATCCAAGGCATTCTACAATTCTATGATTTTCTGGCTTTCTTAAACAAAACAATAAAACCACACAAGTTATGAATTAGACTTCTAGGAAACAGCTTGGAGAAGGTGTCTGAAATTAGTATAATGTACATCATAATTCCAAAAAATATAAAGAAGTCACTTTATGGGAGTGTACTGAGGAAACAAAATTATCCTTTTCTCAGTGCTGCTGATTTTTATCTTCTGATTGTTGTCTTTGAGGCACTGAGCAATGCCTTTAATTCCTTCTTAGGTAGGAATAATGAGAGAGATGTACATTTGTGTGCACGTGCACAAAGCACTCTTGGCTTGGTAAAAAGTTGTAATTTCTGGTTTGTAGTACAGAGCCATCCAAGTTGCTGAATACTTCATTAGTGTTTTTTAAAGGGCTGCAGCTTTTTGTATGAGAGAAATCCAGGAAAAAAATGACAAAAATCTACACTGTTTTTTAATACTGTCCATAGAGGGTTTGATCCTGAATATAGTAATGGACTTGCTTATGCTACCAGGTCTTCTGGGTAGATGTGAAACTTCTCTGCCTGCATACAGCTGCTTAAGTGTGTTAGTGGTTTGGATTTTTCAGAAATGGAGTCAGAAGGTGATACTTTCATAGTCTAGCTTTGTAACTAACTCATTGTGGGCAAGAGCAATAGCAGGATGAAATATCTGAAACTGTGGACTAAACGTGATCCATGTTTTCTTGTTGCCTCACATATAAAGGTGGCTTGGATATAGGGAATTATTTTGTCTGTTGATACCATAGACAGATCCTGTACGTTGTGTTAACCCTTTGTGTTGCTGTGAATGTAATTTACAGCTCTTTAAAACAAGCTGAGTGATCAATGTTTGGAAAGCGTGATCCATGAGTCTTCATAGGAGACCTAATTTCCAAAGCTTATCTCTTATCAAAAGAACGTTTGGACTGCCAGAACAATTGAAAAAAAACAACCAACCAACCAAACCACAGCAAACAACAAAACCAAACAACCGTTGGGATTTTTTATACCAGCTCCTGAATAGTCCTTTGTCTGCTTGCCTCCCTCCTCCCATTTCTTTGGGCTCTTCTGAAATAAATGTTTTTATAATAACCGCTGGAGAACTCAGTAGCTACTCCTGTGTTGGATCTGTTCCTGAAATGGCCAGTGCAAAGGTGATGAACCATAGTGCCGTGTGCCCTCAATGCTGGGTAAATAACATGATGCAGGTGCCAACATCCAGCTGTACTGCCCCTGCTGCCTCTGTAGTTTTTAATATGTTAACTCCCTGTGCATGGGAGTGATGATGTGAATCTTGCCACTGAGATTTCTCAGAGACTGCACATTGATGACCAGTGGCTTAACAAGACAGACTCTGATCTCTATACCTCAAATGGTCGATGACTGTTCTGTAAACCATTTAAATTGGCTATGAATACGATGTAGTTGCTTGTCCTAGACTCTTTGCTGTTGTTCACCCTGGTTATTTTTGAGGAACTATCCAGGTTGTTTGTATTTCTGTGACAGCAAAGTGCACATCCTGCTTAGATTCTCTGTATATACTCTCCTGTAAGTTTTTATTTGCTATTTAGTCCTGCTCCCTTGCTCAGTCCCTAAATTTAACTCGTGTTTGTTACATTGTCCTTGCTGGCAGTATAAGTAACTTGTTACATTAATGGACCCAGGTAAAGTAAAAGAGGAAACAGAAGAATTCTATGGTCCCCAGAACTAAACTCTAACAGACTTCTCCAGATCTTAAATATCTTAATGCAGTTCTTTCTTCTATTCTTCTGAAGCAAATTGCTGATAATTGGCTTTGGAGAAATGCATATATAAATGTATTAAAGTAGAGGAACTTGGGTGAGAAACAGTTAAGAGCAACTCTTGTCATGCTAGAAAGAAACAATTTTCCTTCTGTTGCTATTTTTGTGAACTTGATGTTCTGCACCTGAGATAACTGCTGTATACTTCACCCTGACATTTTTTTTGAGGCTCTCTCAAAAAAGGGAAAAAGATTGGAATGAAGTGCTGAACTTCAAGGGGTTTACCCTCTTCAAATAAATGCCCCCCTCAGCATCAAGCCCTCAGTCCCTGAACAGTGCACCTCCAAGGAGTTCTGTATTGCCTTGTGTTTAAGCCCAGTTCCTAAGAGCTTCCTTGTTCATCTCTCTCTTCACTGAATATTTCATGGTTCGGGAAGAAGGAGCAAGACCTAACTGCTTCTCAGTAGAACTTGGGCAGCAGCTCCCCACCTTTCTCACTCCTTGCAGGACTATGCATGCCACTCCCAGGCTATCATTGTCCCCATTGTCTTGCTGTATAAACATCTTCCTTTTTTACAAGGTAAGGGGACAAGCACTGAGGCTGTCAGGCCTAAGAGCAGCATGTATGCTGTACGTTTTCCTAGCAGAGAGTATACATACACAGATAGAGAATTTGCATCCTGACAGAGAGACAGAATTTGCATAACTGTCTTGCTCTACATTAAATAGCAGGAAAAAAAATGTAAAAGGGGAAGGGGAAAGTGTTATGATACGGTAACCATTTAAAATGTTATACCCTGTTATGCAAATTATCAGTGTTCAATAGGAAAGAAATAAATTCATTTTTTTATGGCAAGTCTATAAATTGGAAATCCTAAAACTTGCTGGTAGATAGCATTCATTCTTCAGCCTTTGAAACAGCCAAACTGATTGATGTCTCCTTTGTTACTGGCGCATGTTACAGGATACGTAGCTTACTAATGTGTGATTCCTTGGGAAAACCTAAACCCCTTCATAAGTTCCCTTAATTTTGGTAGAAGGATTTATGATATGCTCAAATTATTCCCCGATTTGGAACTTTTCTGAGGAGGTGTGGTGGGTTGCCCGTGTCTGGCTGCAAGGCACACATTAAACCACTCGCTCACTCCCCTTCATGTGGAAGGGAAGAAAATACAATGAAAAACCTTGTGGGTTGAGATAAGGACCGGGAAATCACTCGCCAGTTATCACTGTGGGAAAAATGGACTCCCCTTGGGGAAGACTACTTTAATTTATCATCAACTGATAACAGAGTAGAGCAGTGAAAAAGAGAGACAGATCTAAACCCACTTTCCCCCAGAACCTCTTCTTACCCTGCACAGCTTGACTCCCAACACTTCTAACTCCCCACTTCTGCTGCAACCTAAGTGCAGGTGAATGGGGAATAGGGGTTTGAGTCAGTCTGAGAGAGCTCCTACTTCCTTGAGCTGTTCCCTGCTTCTGCTGGGATGACTACGACAGAGTACAGTCCTTCAGAAACAGACTTTTCCAGTCTGGGTTCTTCACAGGCTGCAGTTCCTGCCAGAAAACCTGCTTTTGAGTGGGCTCCCCTCCATGGACAGTAGCTTCCTTCAAGGCACCTGCTGCATCATGGAATCCTCCATGGGCTGCAGGGTGGATGCCTGTTCCACCATGGTCTTCCCACATAGTGGGACAATCGACCTGTTTCACCATGGTCTTCACCACAGGCTGCAGGAGAGTATCTGCTCCAGTGCTTGGAGTACCTCCTCCTCCTCCTTCACTGACCTTGGTGTCTGCAGGGCTGTTCCATGTTTTTGTCAGATACTGTGCAGTGTTTTTACTCTTCCTTTAATATGTTATTGCAGAGGTGCTACCAGCTAGGTTCAGCTTCGGCCAGTGGTGAGTCCTTTCTGGAGCTGGCTGGAACTGACTCTATCTGTGATGGGGGGCGGCATCTAGTGTCTTCTCACAGAAGCCATCACTGCAGCCTCCCCTCACCAAAACCTTGCCATGTACACCTAAAACAGCAGGTAATGCTCTAGTAGTTGCCTTTAGGGCAGATAGGAAGTGATTCAAACTCTAGTTAAGCATCAGACAAATAGATTTATAACTCTTCCTCCAGACTTGGGTTACTTTTTTTTGGGTGGCACGTAAGAGTATATTCTCCTGGAAGGTAAATAAACACACGGGCAGAACCTCACTGTTGCTAGCTTTTGACACTCACTGACAGAAACAGCACAAGGACTTCCTGTGACTTGCCTTGCATATGTGTTACATATATAGAAGCATTGTTAAAATATGATACAGAAATAGATATATCTATATATGAAATAAATATATGATATAGATACGAAATACAGTGCTGCTGTCTGTGCTGTTATGGCAACTGAAATTCACTTACAGGCACTGCTACTTAGTTCTTAACTTGCGGCAAAGCAGCAGACATAAGCAAAAACCTTTTTATAGGCTTGAAACATGCTGTTCTGAAAATAACTGGGTATAGTGCAATCTTGACTCTATTTGTAAGTATGGACAATGTTAGATTAGTCTAGTTGCTGTTGGATAGGTACCATGTTGATTTCCACACTCTAAGGACTCTATTTACTACATAAACTTCGGACATGATGGGTGACAGTTCTTCACTGCATTCTTTGCTTTCTGTAGAAGTACAAGCAGTTGTGTTCTTTATGAAATCACTAGCTGTAGTCTCAAACCTCCTAACAGACTTTGAAGTATGAAATAGCATTGTTTATTGGCAGCAGACTGCTGGAAGAGCGATGTTTACCTTGCATATTATTTTGTGTTCTTCTGGTCAGTTATTCTAAGCAGAAGGAAATGCAGAGAGGAGTTGAATTAGAAAACACAGTGGGTCTTGATGAAGTATGAAACTTGGGGGGAAAAGAGGTAGAATGAATAGTTGTGGAGTTTGCTTTTAAACCTGATCCTGTGATCTCTTAGTCACATGAATAGATGCTTGTTGACTTGCTCCCTAGACAGACATTTGAGGTTTGAGTCTTTTGGTTTATAGCCAAAGGAAAATTGTTACTAAAGAATGTCCTTATCTGGTTTTGATGCTTTGTCTGGCTATTTTCTCCTAATTGGTTTTAAGGGGTGTTTGACAGAAGAGAGCTGCTTGGCAGCTCTCCGATCTTAATAGCTTCTGAGAAAGTCCATTGATTGGCCCTTTTGTTTTCAAAAGATTGCTGTAATTTTCAGTCATCGTCTATAAGGAAATCAGTGTAATTTATTAAACCAGCATCATGGATTAAGAATTAAAGACCCGATTCTTTTATCACTTAAACTGGTGTTACATTAACGTTGCCCATGAGGAACTTTAGTAAGACAAAGAGCACGTTCCCTTAACTTAAAAAGCCAGTTTCTAGACCTCTCTCATAAACTTAGAATTGGTTCTTGAAAACAAATTCATACTTTCTTTTTGTTGCTTGTACCAAGAATAAATTGCAGTTCTTGGAGCTTGGTTAATGAAAACAGTCAAATAATTAACATATTAGTGAAATCTTAGAAGAATGAGCTTATGCCTGAGAAGCTGATCACTTAGCATTCTGTATACAGTGTTTGGGTTGCACATTTGTAGGGAGAACAGCTTGAATTCAATCAGAAGAGAAAATTAATTTCTCTAGTCATCCTACTTTATACAAAGCAAAGTTTAAGCAGTGGCTCTAATTCCTTGTTCCTTTTACAAGCAAGTTAGGTTAGATGCATTTCAATAGTACTGCTTAATGAGATTTAGTTTGCCTTTAAGACCTATCTCAGAAGCTTTACAGACTGGAAATTTGATGACTGAGGTATGGAAGTGAGGAATAAATTACTTTCAAACTTTCCATTGTGGCTTTCTAAAACTGTAAGACAATAATTTTGTTTTATCAAGGTCATCTCATCTTTGTTTATTTTGATTCTGTGAAGTTTTGTTTTAAAGACGCAGTATGAAGTAAAGGTTCATGTAAACAATATTTTAGCACGGTTTGACTACTATTACAATGAAAAAAACACCAAAATTGGTGGACTAATGTTCTGGTGAGTTCTTCCTTTTCACAAAGTCTGTGAATCAATATCTTGCTACAGTAGATTTCTGTTGATTATATCAAATAGTGAATTTTCAGGTGTCTGCTGTAAGTAGAAAGTGCTTTAATCTTATTTTATGTATGTTTGGATGTTGTGTGGGGTTTTTTGTTTGTTTGTTTTTGTTGTTGCTTGTTTGTTTTGGTGGTGGTTTTTTTTTTGTTTGTTTTATTCAGTCCCTTAACTAATCTCTGGGAATACATTAGAGAAGGGGGATTCTGTGGGATGGAATTAAACAGGCCAGCTAGCATAAAAAACTTTTGATCAGTCTTGGCCAAGGACGGTAGGATAAACCCAGTCATCAGGGTTTCAGGTGCTGCACAGTCATTTAAACCATCCACTTGGAAGTCACTGGTTACTTCCACTCTGACTATTTTGAAGAAGTGATCTAATCATTCTGCTTGATGAAGTACAGGAGTGTGAATTAGGGAAGTGAAATCTTGTGTCTTTCACTGTAAACCTACTGAAAACATGGAGTGTTCTTAAATCTTCAGAATGTGTGATGGAAGGTCTGGGGCATGAATCATTGCAATGGTTCCTACTAGACAACATTTCTCATTCTACTTAACCTTCTACATAAAGAAGGGCTTTGGTCAAAGCACATGCTAATAAATTGTGCCACCCTCAGAAATGTGTCTGCAATATAAGGGTTGGTTAAAGCTGGAAAAGCTCTTCACAAGCATCATGACAGTAGTTTCTACAGTGGATGGAGGCCTGTTCTGACATTCTGAACTACAGATGGTGTCTGCTTTGGTACTGAATAGTAGAGCAAGATAAAGGGAACAAAGTCTGCGATACACAAGGGGCACATTTTGTCTGCTAATAATGGGCTTGGGACTGTCTTTATTTTTTTATCTTCCTTGTGGTGGAAAACCTGGCTAAATAACTTCCTATCACTTTGTATCAATTCTTGCATGTGCTTTTTGCTGTTGTAAGCATAGTCATCAAGGGCAGTAAAACAAATGTTTCAGGACCCTGATCTAGACTCAGTGCCTCACATAACGGGGTCTGATATAAACTAAAAGGATAAGCATAAAGATTTTTTTCATCAGTTAATTCCCTAGGATGCTGACAGGTGCTGTTTTGTTATTGTCTATGACTGGCACATTCAAAAATACAGTCTCAGGGCTTCTTCCCTGGGCAAATCCCCTCCTGTGCCTCGGAGGGAGAAACGGGGTAGGAATGGAACAGGATGGCAGTACCTCCTGCTTAACTGTATTCAAAATACTGGGGTGTTGTTACTGAGAGATCAAGTCTTCATAATTTTTTCTCCTAAGAAATGACACTAGTGTTGGTGATAGCAATGGTGGGTGGAGGTCAAGTGCTTTCTGTTAGGCCTGAATACTTTCTCTGAATGTGCACCTGCAAAGATTGGACTGGTCCTTTCCAAAATTATACGAACATCTCTTAAGTAACCTGACAGTTGATTACTTTCTGGAAACTCTGCTGGGTCATGGATTAGTACTGCTATCGATGTTTCCTTTCTGGATTTATGGAGTATAAGTGACAGAATTGCAATGTCAAGGAATAATTGAACAAATTGAGTGTATTCTGCACAGCCAAGCTTTTATTCTCTTGCCAAAATCAACTCATACTTGAATGTGACAAGGGAACAAGCCAATAAAGCTAGAATTAAGGGGCTACTATTACATTGTTGTTGAGGAGCATGGCTAGAGTAATCTGTAAAGGAAACAATTTCTAACATAAAGCCCTAAAGCTTGTGTTTACTTTGGAGCTGCTCCTGAAGATAGCAGAGGCCACAGTATATGCCTTTTGATTTGAATTGTCTGTACATCATAAATATAAGTGGATTATTTTGCTCATATTGTATCAATAAAGACCTGATAGGGGAGTAATGGAGTCCATGGAGTGGAGTCCCATGCTCATTGTTTTTGCAGAATTAGGACTGAAATGTGAGAATTTGTTCAAAGCCAAATGTGAATTGAATCAGAAATATCGTGTTCTCTTTCCAT
Organism: Chloroceryle amazona; assembly: GCA_027560015.1. Classification (NCBI taxonomy): domain Eukaryota; kingdom Metazoa; phylum Chordata; class Aves; order Coraciiformes; family Cerylidae; genus Chloroceryle; species Chloroceryle amazona. The sequence goes on along the minus strand of JANHFX010021317.1, from coordinate 93,247 downwards.
GCTTACTTTTGCAGATACTGTCACCAGGCCGTTTTCTACATTAGAATTAATTTTTATTTTACTGTATTTAAATGTAAAATGTGAAGTCTGTATTAGTAGTCTGTTTATAGATATAAATGCACTCTTGTAACTGCTGATACTATTTGGTTTTGCAGGTTGTCTTCTGCATTTTGAATCTGAAGGTACCGTCTTAGTTTCTCAGGAAATCATGGACATCGTTGGCTTTCTGAAGTCTCAATTTATTTGCCACCTTCTGATCTGCTACATATTTATAGTATCAGGACTGATCATTAACTTCATTCAACTCTTTACGCTTATACTTTGGCCAATCAACAAGCAGCTGTTCAGGAGGATCAACTGCAGGCTGTCTTACTGCATTTCAAGCCGTAAGATTTCATTTTGTTTTTTAAAGTATTTTCATATTTTGTCTTGGGAATTGGTAGAAAAGATCTGAAACAGATTTCAAAGTAACCTATATAAAGGTCATTACTGATTCCTACAGCACTTGCATTTGTGTGAAGAGGTAAGCATTTGCTTTGTTGAAGTGTCCTGTCCTCCTCAAATATTTTGCTCTGTCATATTGGGATACTTGCTTGACTCAGGATGTTGAAGAAGGACTGTCTCTTGTTTGGCTTATCCATCATGTTCGGTTAAGCCAAATGAGAAATATTGACCAAATAATAGCTGAACTTGCTGAGATGCTTTATCTGTAGGCTTACAGTGTTAACAAGTTACTTTGAATAATGCTTTCAATCTTTTCATCATGCATGACCATGTTTATGAATTTGGTTTAAGTGTTTCATGTGCAAATACTGTTCAGGACTGGGGAAAAAAAAAAAATCTTTGATTCTATGTGTTTCTTTCTGAAGCCAGTTGTAAACGGTTGTATCTTTGAATAGTCATTTCAGACCTTAAACTGCATCAGTATGTATTCAGTATATGCATATAGTTATAATGTATTAAAAGAAGCAGGGGCTGCAGTTAATTTTCTTTTCTGGGGCAAATGGGAGCATAAGCTCAGGATATTACTTGTAGGAAGACTAGACCTTTGTAACTACTGGAAACGTGGCAATTTGACAGTACTTGGCTAAAGAGGTAATTACAGTGGAATGAATGAAAGTGTATCCGTTCATTTCTTTGTTAGTAGGAGATTGGTAGAATCTCCACCTGTCAACAGTAGATTATCAGAGCACATGTAATTTTCTTGATATTATCAGTCTGCTTATAGATTGTTTTTAAAGAGCTATGACTACAGTTTCAGCATTATTTTATTGAAGTGCAACTTCAGACTTCCATATAATTTCTCTCAATTTACGGCAGAGAGCATTCTACACAGAAACTGTTAAAAAAATACAGTAATGTGCTGTTAAATGTTTCCACCATCCAGAGAGATTTACCTGGCCCTTTCTGAAACTCAAAAGTACTTTTAAAAAATTAAATTGCTGCATGGTGTGTACCTTTTGAGGTTCCCTAAAGATTATGCAAGTGTGATGTCACTGTTAATGCCAAGTGAGTTATGAGTGGTTTCATACTAGGGAAAACAGTTCTTAAACCCAGTGTTCAAGAATTGTGTTGCGGAAATGCAGTAAAATGGTTTCCTTCAGGTTATCTGTTTTGCCACGAGGAAACTGAAAAGGGAGAGCATTCTTAGTATTCATACCAAACTGCTTGAGGAAGAAATCTTCCACATGCTTCAAATTGGAGGCTACTAGGGATTATTTGTCTTTCATCAGTGACTCTGATGTGTGACTGTTCAAAGCATTTTTTTAAACATACTTTTGACTTAAATGTCAAAGCTGCATCAGCATGTATATGCTCAAATAAACTGAGGATAAATTTCTGTAATAAAGAGAGGATGTTCCCGATGAAATAATTTGTCCCTGAAATAGTGAGTTTGCAAGTACTATTCATTTCTATGTATGAACAGTGGCATAAATATGGCCAGGTTTTTATCTTTTGCCTGGTAGCGTAGTATATGTTTGAAGCCATGGAATGTAGAAGATGCTGTACAGCTGTATATGGGAATATGTAGGTGTATTATTATTATTTCTCATGCAATGCCTTCTGCCTCATTCTTCATTTTGTCTGTTTAGTGCAAAGACATCAGCTACTCTAGAGTCTCCAGACTGAATTCTTTAGCCGACCTCAACCTAGGCTCATCTATTCTGGGAGTTAGTCACTGCGTAAGAGTGAGTGACACCACGTGCTTGTCCTTGGTTGTGCAGATGGCTTTGTGCTCAGGGTTGCTGATCTAGTGTTAAGTGTTGATGCCAGTGGAAAAGGTTGTCTTGTGAGACTTTTGTCCTGTCAATGCTCAGAACAGACTTAATGACAGTTAATTCAGCTTTAAAACAGAGCAAGCTAGCATTTGGTATGAATCGCCCATATCTGACTGATATTTGAAAAGGGGGAAAATGATAGCTTATTAAAAAGTACTTAGAAGATCTGAAGAATGCAGTAGACCAATTAATCAAACCAAATGTGTTTTTGTAGTAGTGTACCTGTAAGATGATGACTTTTGGGAGCCATTGATGTGCTGACTAATAAAGAAGTTAGGTTTGTATGGGTCTGAAAGTCATGGAAACAGCCTACAGTTTGAGACAGTAAAGAACATTCATTGCTTTAGAGAATGTTAACAGGCATGTGGTTTGCAATGGCTACAAGCATCAAGTTGCCTTGAGTGTCTGGTACAGTCTGAGTCACAAAGACATTCAAAGAGTGAAATAGAGTAGGCATGGTTTAACTTAACAATGGAATGAAAGCAGCAGCTTCCTTAGATCTTGCAATTTTAGTCAGTTACCATGTGATGTCAAAGGTAGAGATAAAATGATTCCATAAAATCAGGGGAGAGTGTTTCATATTTGACACTATGCTCTTTGGGAAATTTTTTTGCATTTCAGGTAGTGGTAGAGTTTGCTTCTACCTCTTCTTTTTTTTTTTTTTTTTTCCTTCCCTCATTTCTAATATAAGAACAGAATATTCTCACTCCACATGCAATGTCTGCTGTCATACTGCATATGGGAAGCTAAACTGCCATTGTGATTATTGACTTGTCCTCACTTTAGTAGTCCAATTTGAGTTGTGTGTGCTAAGCTGTTTGCATGAATCAAGCAGACTAGCTCAAGTAAAATTACTCGCAGAATCAAGTTGGAAAAGACCCTTACGACCATCACTCAGTCTAACCCTAAGCCTAATGCTTCCAAGGCAACGATTAAACCATGTCCCTAAGCACTACATGTACACAACCTTTAAATACCTCCAGGAATGGCGATTCCACTGCTCCCCTGGGCAGCATGTTCCACTGTGACAAAATTTTTCCTTCTGTCCAATCTAAACCTCCCCTGGCACAGCTTGAGGCTGTTTCCTCTTGTCCTATCATTTGCTACTTGGGAGAAGAGTCCTATGCCCACCTTGTTACAACCTCCTTGTAGAGGGTGATCAGGTCTCCCCTGAGCCATATTTTCTTCAGGCTAAACAACCCTAGTTCCCTCAGCTGTTCCTCACAAGACTTGTGCTCTAAACTTTTCACCAGCTTCATACCATAAAATGGCTGTATGCAGTAACTGTGGTTTGGTAGCTGAGGACACATAGCTGTGTGAGCTTCTATTTCACTACTGTGAGTATGGCAATAGCACTGCAGCTTCTCACCGTACTTACTGACAACCCAGCAGCCTAAAGTCACAGACTTCAAACTTCTCTTCACTGATGCAAGTTAGGGATAGGAACTTGATTTCCAGTTTGAATTTACAGCAGGAAGGATTAACTAGAGCAACAACTTGCTTTTAATGAAACAGAGCGGGTATAATAGCACACACCAAGTTACCCTCAATAATTAATGTTCAGAAGTTGTCTTTCTTCAAACTGATTGTGAATCCTTGATTGGTCAGACAGGTTGAGTTTAGTTTCTCTACTGACCTGATTCATTATGTATTAGCACTGGGGAGAACTTTCTAATGACAGTGTTGCAAATGAAAAAATATTGGTTCTGATAAATTTCCAATTTTCCTGCGATGGCTTCTTATGAAATTTGAATTGGGTAAATGTTCCTTGATTGCAGATTGGAAGCCTTGTTCAGATCAAGCCCCCTGCTTCCAAAGGGTTTATTAGCCATTCACCAGATTGCAGTTTGGGTTGCTTTTATATCTCCCAAGATACTTTTCATTTTTTACTATGAATAAGCACTTCTTGTTTGATCCCATTATTACATTTGGCAAAAACCTACATGGTAATCGTTAATTATAGTCCTTCCTCTGTATGTCTCAACCTTTACTGAAGAGTGCTAGTTGGAGAGTGGCCATTCAGCTTGAAAAGAACTGCCTTTTTAATGTGTTGGTCATGAAATAAGCAAAAAGACTAGTAAGGGTCTAACATTCAGAGTTGTGTTTTAAGTTCAAAGAAACAAAACTACCAACCAAATAAACAAAAAGCCTAATTCCTTTGGTCTTCTCTCACAAAATATTTTCTGGCTCCAGGCATATATTCACTGAGTGGTTCAACTGCCTGTTAATCCACCTTTTGTAAAGTGACAGCCTTGATAAACTCTCGCTAATACTGAACTCCACAGACTGCACCTCAAAGGAAACTGAAGGCTGCAAACCTCAACAAGGTGGTCATGATAAAAAATTTAAAAATAAGTGTGCTTGAAAGGTGGCGTTAGTACAAAGGCTGAGCAAGCAATCAAGCTTATTTTTTATTTTTAAATAATTTCAGGGCATCTTGTCCTCAGTCTCTTTTTCCAAAAGACTTGAGAGTTGAGGTGTGTGCCAAGGAAAGAAGCACTTAGCATAGAATACACTATGGTTCTCACGAATGCCGTTTGTGCCCGGATTGGAAGAGGTGGGAAAATATTCTTCCTCCCCCTTACCTGGGGACAGCAAACCACCACACAGGTTATGCATGGCTTTTCTGTACTAGCTTGTAAAGCTGGCCAAAAACATAGAGGGAGCAGGTTGTCTTGGGTATTAGTGCCATGTGCGCATGCGTAGCTTGCTGGGGCAGTGGGAAAGTGGTTTGTACTTCCTGAAGCAGTTTGTGGTTGGTCGGCTGGTACAGTGCTACCCTGGGTGTGAGCGGAGCTGTTTGGGGCATAATTCTGACATATGCCAAGACTATGAGAATGGAACAACACATACAGGACAAATGGCTTCTTTGGTGATTCTGGGTGTATTTACTCAGGAAGGTGTTTGCCTGTGAGACAGTGGTTGATAACTTGTCTTCTTGCTGCCACTTTGCTGGGGGAAAATTAGCTTCTCCATGATGCTGAGATACCCCTTGTGCTCCCAGAGTGAGTGGCAAACTGGTCTCCTGCTGTACCCCTGCATGAGGTGAACTTTGCATACAAAAAAGATCTGCCAATAATGGCACAATTGTGTGGACCAGGTGTGTAAGGGCTTTAAAAGCAGTTGACTAAGCTTCTAATTTGCCTTCATAAATAAATTATAGTAGTACGAATACCTATTCTTGTGCTATGAAAGGGGTGTTATTACACCTCAGGGTAAAGTTACATTATATGGGCTGCAGTTTGTAAATCCCTCTGAGGGGAAGGCCCTTTTTTGCATCGAAAAATGCACCCTGATGCCTGCTCACTGATTATAGGAAGGCCAAGTTGGAAAATGATTCTTATGACTGAGCTTTCTAGAAACAAAAGCAGAGGAAATTCAGAACTGCTTTGAGTTTGTCATCTTGTCTGGCTGTTACAAGACAGTAAAGCTAATTCCTTCTATGTGCTACTTTAGACTTTACAATGTGAGAGCTGGGCATCCAAATCAGGCTCTGTAGTAGTATCATGGCCATGTTAATCTTCAAGATTATTTAATTTCCCTACATGCAACCCACTGTCCACCTGGAGTTCAGAGGAGCCCTTGGACATTTCACTTGTTGTTTGTACCAAGGTCATGCAAGGGCAGAGAGAGTTCTCTCCTCTAGGGCAATGGAGTAGGTGAGAAGGGGTGGGAAGCAAGAGGGCCTGTCTAGCACCATCTTGTATTGCAGAGGAATCAGTCTGCTGTTGTTCAAAGTATGCCACGGTGTCCTTAATGTAATATAGGCATGACTGTGGTATGCTTGTCAATGTAGATGTAGCAAAGAGCTTTTACAGGGCACTTAGGACTGCTTTCATAACCTGTTTGCAATGTTGTTTTGAGTGATGTGTGCAATATTACTTTTTCTCAAGTGCTACGTGTCCATTTAAACCTTTGTTGTCTTGGTTCCACAAACCACATCCATATGAAGCCATTGGTAATGACTGAGAAGATTACAACAAATCCTGAGGGAAAATTGGAGGCTAGATTTGAGTCATGAAAAGAGAAAATGTTGATTAGAACCTTCGTAGAGCTAGGCCATCACCTTAGCCTTCTTGTTTGCTCTCCAGCAATACCATGGGGACGACTGTAGAAATAGTGTTCTAAGGAAATGTCCACTTTAGTTTTAGTGTAGATAAACTCTGCTACTGAGGGCAGGATAGTTACAGTGGCATGGAGATCTGAGTAGGCAGGTGCCCAAGTACCTGCCTGGGTGGTAAGGTGTTTTGTTGCAGCCTGCATATATTTTTTTCACAAAATAATGCTGGGAGATGAGTAGATTTAAATCTTTCAAGCCGTGAAGTACACTGCAGTCTGTATGGGTGTGTTTTCCAGCTCTTGCTTGCTTCACTTTGGGGTCTGAGTCTTCTCCTAGGAGCGGCAGGGGCAGAAAGTAAACATAAAGATATATGCCATAATATTGAAATATGAACCTCTTGACTCTTCAAGTGATAGACTGTATAATGCCATTTGTAAAACTGGCCAGGGGTAGCAGGAAGATCACACCATTTTTGTTTGTGGATGTGTTTTTGAAATGTTTTCTTTTTGTTGCTGAGTATTCTCCTAATATAATGGCACGTGCCATATCCTTCTGTTGAGTTGTCTGAATTACTGTCCTGCAAACTTACATGTGCACAGGCATATACAAGTGTACATGGTTTCCTTCTGGTAGATCATATTTGCTCTTATGGCTGATTTTCCCTTTGAGGGCAAAGCTCACTTGAGGGTGATAAGAGATCTTTGGAAGGCTTCAAAGTACTGATTTTGCATTGGCAATGTAGATATTTTGTTAAGAGTAGAAATCATCTACTCTGATTCATTAACACCTTCCTCCAGTCTGCTTAATGCCCATTTAAAACTGTTACATACTTGTGGCAATGCCACTAGTTTTCTTTACAGTTCCCCACTGAGACCAAACCTTGAACTTCTCTAATTTGCATTGGCTGAAGAAGCCAATCACTGAAGTAGTTCTCCATTATTTTGCTCATAGAGTAAGATAATGTGTTTGTTCTCTGCATCCATCACAGCTTGAACTCCTCTTTCTCCAGATTGTGTTAGCGGAATTATATTCATCACTACAAATAAGTCCTCTTCAGTGCCTGGCAAACGCCTCTGTATTTTCCCTACTACCACTAACTTGCTGTATTAACTAGTAACACTTGGTCCCTCTTACTCTGTGACACTTGCAGGCATTGTTATCCAGACTTCATGGTGTATCAGGTATTGACAGTGAGCTTTAGTGCATCAACCAAGACTGTATGCTGATTGCAGGCATGCTGTGTGAGCATATTGCCGTTCATGAAGGTATAGACACTGGAATGGACTGCCCAGGGAGGTGGTGGAGTTGCCACGACCTGGAGGTGCTTAAGGAAAGATGGATGTGGTGCTTAGTGACATGGTTTAGCTGATGTCATGGTGTTGGGTCATAGGCTGGACTTGATGATCTTGGAGGTCTGTTCCAACCTCAGAAATTCTGTGGTTCTGTATGATTGACTCACATTTGTGCATGACCTTTCAGAGTTCTTAATTCAGTCTAAGAGGGATATGGTCTGTTATGACCAGCTCTTACATTAGGAGAAAGGGACTGCTTCCTGGGAAAATGGATGTGAAAAAAATTTTGATACTTACACTTTCTATCCAAGACTGGTGAAGAGCTGGAGAGGCACTGAGTCTGAACTTTAATGGAAAAAGCATCTTCACTGCAACTGATACTATTTTGCTGTTACTGGAGCCTTTGTAGAGGCTGCTGGTCTTCATTTCCTTTTTTTTTTTTTTTTTTTTTTTGCCTTAGATTCCTGATCTGAAGAAGGGTGATGGTGAATCTTACAGACTGGGGGGAGAGGAGAGATAGATATGTCAGGGAAGCGGTAGAAAGTGATCTACATTTTGTTTGGTGTCTGACATCTCACATCACAAAGTTTCTAGCACCTGTTGTTAAGCATTAGAACTGGCCAGCAAGCTGAACTGGGGTAAATCTGAGGTGTTTGTATAAAAATACTTCATCTGACATGACATAAGTCAGGGATATGATATCTAATGACCCAAGTTGTAGCAAAGAATATAAAGACATTAATGTTTGATGCTATAGTTGTTTATTCATTAAGGGTGAATATCACAATCAGAGGATCAAATTCTTCTAAAGGGATATTGCATGTTTGTAGAAACTCTATTGTATCGGTAGGCCCGATTTTAATTGCTAAACTGGTACTAAATCTGAAGGACAGCCTTTTAATCCTATGTAACCTTCCTGCAAAGATGCAGAGAGTAGCTCATTGAACACTGTCACCTGTTACAATCAGATACAAGCTAGCAGTAATCCAGCTATGTGTCTGGGGAAGAGCACTACCTCCATAGGCAGAACTGCTGGGAGAATTTTGAATTCTTCTACATTTGGTCAGGGAATAAATCTACTGGTATAACACCCAAGTGAGGTAGTGTATCATTTGCTAGTGGTTGGCTACATCATCTACACCAATGCTCCCTTTCAAGCAACATGCACCACTGAAAATGTATACCTAGGTGATCCTTCTTCCCAAAAGCATGAAACTCACATAGCAGCAATTTGTTGTGGAATAGGATTTTCAGCCTGTCCTGCAGTGAGGATTTCAGCAGCAGGTTCTGTGAAAATATCTGGTGTTTGACTAACTTTTTACGGATGGATGTCCAAACTGGCAAGAAGTACTTGCTGAAAGGAAATACTGCTTGAGGTTTTTCAGTGTGATACTGGAGGGGAAAGAGCTTCTGAGTGCACATGCTTGGTTCTCCTCTATGTCTAGGTGGTTATTTCCTGTGATTTGTTTGCAGCCTTCAGGTTAAGGTTTGTTACTTGAGGATTATGTTGTTTTCTCACTTTGGAGACTGTTGTAAGGTAGCAGGGTCTTGTTGGGCAATCTATCCATATGTTGCTGCGTTTCCTTTATATCCATCTTGGTGTAGTCTGTGCTTAAACATTTCCAACACTGTGTTCATAACTCTAGAAAAGAAGCCAAGTGGAAATGTGTGTAAACCAATTCTTTCATCTGCTTGGTTTTGGGAACAGACCCATTTTGGTCCTTGCTGAAGTAATGTTCAAAACTAAATAAGGAACCACAACAAGATTACAGTGCAATTTGTTGTGGGTAGTTTGTTTTCCTCTTCTGTTATCCTACTTTTAGTAGTACTTTACATCGGTATGCTTTTTCTGTACTCAAACAAATTGAATTGGACTGTCTATAATTATCACTTCCTTTCTATCATGGTGTTAAAGAAGCAGGAAGTATACTTCAGCCTGATTACTCTCCAGTTCACTTAGCAGTGTTTCTAAAATGAATCTCCAATGGGGAGTTTTCTTTGGAATTTCAAAGAACAAGGGAGCTTCCTAATACATGAGGAGTTTTCCACCACACACAAATTTCATACTGCTCATTGGTACTTCAGTAAAAAAAAAATAATCTAGGAATCAGTAAGTACTGCTAATGAAAGATTTTGATGAATTAATGTATCTGCTGCCTGTGTTAGGTAAGGAAATATGGAGAATTGTACAGACTCAATTTCTTGCTGTCACCTCTAAAGAAGCTTACCCTTGCTTTTAGGGAAAGCGTGGGAGATCTGCAGCTGTGAGGCTTTCGAGAGGGGCTCTCATTAATATAGCTTTGCTGCTGTAAAGAAGTCTTTTCCAGTACTATCCTCAATTGCTCTGGAGAGTGTTTTATTCCATTTTTATTTTTTTTTTTCTTAAAGCAAACTCATACCATGCTCTGACATTTTTCCAGACTCTTCCCCTAGCTCATATGGTGTCGCTAGACTTAAAGATGTGCAAGTTTGCTGAGGACTCTATATTGGCAAGCTAGCTATAGAGAACTAAAAAATCTGTTACTTCCTTCAAACTCAAATCATTTATCTGTAGGGCCCATGTGACAGACTTCTGTCGTGCTATTTTTTGTACAAAGGTAAAAGATAGGGAGGGGGGGATGTTAGTCTTGGAGTATGGGTGAATGTTAGTCTTGCAGTATTCAGTAAAATGCTTTCATTGGCCGGATTTGGTATATTTTCAGAAATTGAATGCATATTCTACTGGCCTTAGTGACTTAAAGTTAATAGGAAATACAGGATATGTATATGTGCTGCCACTTGATGTATGTGGCATGTAAATAAGATCTTGAAAAGTTCTTTTTCTATATTGGAAATATGGGAATTGGACTGCTCTTAAGAGCAGTGGTATGCTAGGTTCTTCCTGTGTTATGTAGGATATTGGAGTGCTATAGTAATCTTCAGGATTGCTTTTCAAAGGTGATTCACGTGAACAATATGAAAAAGTAGAAAATACTGTTGAGTATTTTGTCTCAAATGGTGTGGGAATGATAATGCTGCCCCTGATCTTCATACAAAGAGTAAGAGTCAGAATATTGGAGTCTCTCTTTTATTCCAGCTTGTGTCATTGACTCGTTGCTGTAGAAAAGTCCTGTAATCATGATGGCATTTTTAAACAGGGAAGACCCCAAAAGGAATAGGAAGTTGTCTGTTGTCATATATGAGCAGTGCCTGTTGCAGGTGGATGCTTTTATAGGATGTCTTTCTTGAGATATGAAAAAGAAATGTTAGTAGAAGAAACCAGCGGGACCAACTAGTCTGTCTGGAAGAGCACTTGTACTCAATTCTGATATTATAATTGAAAGGACATTCTTGCTGCTCCCTTTGGTGCATCATTAGGTCATCAACAAGGAGTCATGTGCTGGTCTTTGAGGACAGTCCCGGTGGACAGAGGACCGGGAGGAAATGCCTGCTTGATTGTTATCTGCACTGACTGGTCCCATTGCTGAGAGGAACTGCTGGTTCGTTGAAACGTAGGAGTATTGCTTAATTCCTTGGGGAAGAAGGGTAAGAGGAGCCTTCAAATGTGAGACAAATACCTCTGACACATGGCTGCTAAATAATTAGTTTCCCCAAAGGGTTTGAAAAGAGCATTTCAAAACACTGACTGCCGAAGATTTGTATGTGTGTTAAACCCCTTGTACTTGTGAGGTTGGCTTTGTTCCCCATGCTGTGTAACTTGGAGAGAAGAAGCTGTTTTGTAGGCAGATAGTGTAGGGATAAAAGACAGTAAAAGGCCGTGAAATGAAACATTTGAAGTGTGCAGCTGATTTTTTTTCTAAAGGGAAGGTTGCTTTTAATTTTCAGAATGGAGATAGTTTAAAAGGAACAATGGCTAAAGACATGAACAAAATTTTTTCCATATTCCTCCACCCCTCCAGCTCAGGACTGTGCGAGGGAAGGCAGCATCAATGAAAGCTTCTTGTTTCAAGACTACATATGCTGGCTTAATTTTTCTTCAGGTGAATAAAATTTGTGTTTTGTGAGTGTTACGTTAGCTATTGAGAATCTGTTTGGTCGATCTTGAACAATCAGTGTGCATTTTGAGAGGGAAGGCAATATGGGAATGGGAGCTGGGGGAATGCTGGGAAGCAAGGTGATGTGCCAGTAAATGGAAGGGTCCTGTGCAAGCCTGTGAGGTTCTAAAATAATATAGCTTTCAGGATGCACTGAAGGCTTGTGCATTTAAGATCTTGAATTAAATCTATTCTGATCTTGGTTCCTAAAGGAATTACACCTTGACTCTGTTATAGGAATGCAGGCTTGGCTGTATGAAACTGTCTGTAGTTTATCTCATTTGGTATGTTTAATCTGAGGAAACAGTGAAGATACTCCATCAAAATGGGTGAAACACTTTCTAGCAGTAAAGTATTTGTTGCTTTCATTCCATAAGAAAATGAAATGTATCATATTCATGGAGCTGAGGCACAACAAACACCAGACTTACCATTGTGTGATGTCTGCTTTCAAAGTTACAGCCATAATGTTTCAATAAAACAACATATTTTTCACGTATTACATTATCCAGGTCATGCATGTGTACATGCAGGTTTTAATTCTACGACTAAGCAAGCATTGAGGTTAAATTGCCAAGAAGATCAAGCCACAGATAAAGCTTCAGCTTTGTAATGGGTGTGACCAGTCTAATCCTTATTTTGTATAACTTGTCATGGTGTAACAATGACTACACTGGAGTCAAGGATTATTTTTATGCCAGTTGGGGACCTGGCCAACCTACATAAATGTCAGTATAAATTTTTGAGGGAGAAAGGGGGGGGGCAGAAATCCATGTACCATCAGTCTTCAGGAAATGTTTATGACTAATGCAAAAATCACATTTCAGATTAAAGTTGCGTTTGATACTTATGGTTTACAGAAACAGCTACGGGGTATGATGGGCTTTTTTTTTTCATTGGCTTGTTTTTTATCTGCATAATATATCATCCTCTCATCTGTGCTTTTTTAAAGTTTTATTTATTTATCTTGGAAGCTATGTTGACAAATTACTAAGTGTTGGGAGGAGGTGATTGTTACCACTTTAAAGTGGTAGCTTTGTACTTTAATATTTCAAATGGCACACTTATGAAGTGTTCCTTCTAGCATGTTATTCTTCACCAGGCTACCTCTGTGTAGAGCATGCTTTTCAGCAATTATCAGCAAGCTCTGCTTTCAGCAGCCTGTCTGTGCCCTCTGCTCTGTGAAAGAACGCTGCCTTGTGTGCTTCCCTGGGGACTGTTTTTGTATGCTGTGTGTTCTGCCTTTACTCACTACATCTAAAAGGTGAGCACTGGTAGTGGGCTCTGTGGCCAGCTGGGGGCTCCCTCTGTGCCTCCTGTGCCTTCCTCTTCAAGTTTGGAGCTGGCCTCTTTATCTGGAACCTCTGTAGAAGAAGCTCTGCTCCCTCCCCATGCATCTTTCTCTTCAAGAGGATGTACCTCTTGCACAAAGTTCAGAATTTGTAAAGTTCTGAACTTTAAGATCTACTTCCTTGACCCACTGTTGTACTGTCAAGGACTGATCTAGTGTGCTGGAACATCTGGATTTGGAGAACTCTGACTTGAGTTCTTCCTTGTGGAAGCCTCCATGCAAGATTCATCCCACAGAACCAGGCACTTGGAGCCTTTGCATGCCACATGGCTGGAGAGTTGTTCTCTGCTCCCGTGCTGTTTTTTCACAAGCTTCAGTCACACCCTTAGCAGTCCATAAAAAAAATAAAAAAATTAAAAAATGATGCTTACAGAAACTTAAGTGATATCTGTCCTTCAGCAGAGCTTGCTGACATCACTTATTCCACTACTATCAGGCTACATTTCAATTCCAGTTGGAGAAAGATCTGAACTGGTAAAAATTGCACAGTTTTCAAATACAGGCCCATAGTGAGAGAGGACTGAAGTACCTCTAGTCTCTTCCTGTATCATCACCTTGGTTCTGTTGTGCAAACTGTTGGGCAGATGCTGAAGCAGCAGTGTTGATGACACAGGAGTCTCCGCATAAGGTCAGTAAATTCAAATGCTGTGGTATGTATTTGCACTGGCTTTCCTCTTGCTAGCTCTTTAGGCAAGACTTAAAGATCTGACTGGCCTGCACAGAAACCTCAAAAGACCTCAGACACAGTGCCAGCTGACAAGCTAACAACTCTGCACTCTGCCCTTCATGGGTTTGATAAAATAACCAGAACTGGTAGTATTATTGTGCTTCTCTTAATTTCAAGGGGCTGAAGTCCTGTGAGAACTCCAGATGACCATCAAGAAGGGTTGATCTTAAAAAGCTGTAAGTCTTCCTAATGCAAAGAGGAAATGTCAGCCTGCATGAGTTAAAGCAGAGTATTCCAATCAGTTGTAAATCAGTAGTGGTTATGGCCTAGAGGATGGGAAGAGGATAACTTTGTCCTGATCACCTTGCAAACTGATAAACACAGCACCTGAGTCAGAGAGTCACGTGGGTCCTGTGTATCTTTAATTTTGAGAAAAGTGGGGCAAAAAGGTGGTAAGGATAACTCGGGAATTCTCTAGCGAAGTTCAAGAAGGTCACTGAGTCTTGCAATAGGGTGCTTTGTTCTGTGATTTCTGTGCAGTTTTTTTCAGTTTGTCATTGGAAAAAATTCTGGCACACGATGTACTTTCTGCAATACTGTATCTCCTGCTTAAATCTTTGATTTTTTCCCTGTTTGGTGTGGTTTTCCCTTTTTTTGTGTTGTCTTGTTTGTTTATTTGTTTTTTAAATATGTGATTCTGTTGTACTAGAAATATTTGTGATAAAGTTGAAAGAAGTATCAATAATGCATATGCACCTGATCCTGTGGTACTGCTCTACTCCCAACACATGCATACCGTGTTTGCATGATGGGTCTGTAATTTGCTACTGCTGTGACAAGTCAGATCATGCCTTTTAAAAGAACTAATAGCTGTTCTTCCTACTAGAGATGGTATGCCTGGCTGTGACTCTTCATAATTTGCAAAGCATTGAATAGGAAAATGCCTTGGGTTACCAGAGAAGCACAACCTGTCTCTTGTATCCAGCAGAGACTGTCCTTTTGGAAACAGAAGAGTGTAAACTTGGAGCCTGTTGATGATGCAGTGTGCCATGTGAGCTAAACTTAACTTAAACGAACATAACCATGTACCACATAAGCTAAGCCTGTGTTGCCTAAGAAAATTATTCAACACAAATAATAATTATTGCAAAAGCAAGAAGCCAGCTACCTCTGTGCCCAGTATTTTTGGAGTATTCTAATGAACCACTGGGACTACAGAGCAGGAAGCCAGTAATGCTTTTTTTGTGGGCACTCTTTTAGTTTGATCAGTGAGACATTAGAAAAGTTAGTGGTATCTTTGCATTCTTGTCTGCTGGAGCATGTGAGCTCCAGGCTGTCTGAGCAGATTGTGGTATTCTGCTGTGGATTCATTTTATAATTGTCTTGCTGCACTTAAGCTTTGAGGAAATATTAATACAAGCACAATTGGACTAAATGTGATTTGAGAGACACTGATATCTTTACTTTCAGTGTAATACTGTTGTATACTTTGGGTGTTTGCCTTTGTTGACAGAGTGTGCTATTTCTCATGTGCATTACATTCTTTGGTATGAAAAAGTGTGGATTTTTGCATATTTATATAATCGGATAACTTCACCTTGATGGGTTACACCCTCCCTACGTCCAGTACAAAACCCACAGCATTATGTGTACTTGATAGGTATATTTGATCAGTAGTACTTTATTTTTAATTCATGGAAACTATTTGTTTGATCTTGTAGTTTCTGACCTTATTGTCTCTTTAAAGAACACTTTGTGAAAGTCACCGTTAGGGATTAAGAAGCTAAAATAAGCACTGGGACATAGTTCTTGTCTCTCAAGACTTCATGTGATGAGATGCTGTAAGATTACAGGCAGAGACAGGGAATTCACTGAATACAAGTGAAAAATGAGTAATGGTTTTGTTCTGAACGATGCTCTCAAAGTGATAGAGGTTCTGCGGCTATTCACCATTAACTCTGGCAGTGTAATACAGGTATTCAGTCACCTTGTTTCCAGTCCTGAAATTCAGATAGAGTATGTTGTGCATGAGAAGACTAAGTAGAAGTTATCTGCCTTGACTTAAGTCTAAAAATAATTGTTTGTAGCATATTATTTCTGGTGATATATGAGTCTTTCTTATGAGTGTGTTAGTTATCTGAAATCAAAAACCAAACACAAATAGGACTGAAAAAGTACAGAAACCTTAGATGCTATTACCCCTAGTTTTCTTGTTTTGCTGTTCTGAAGAGATGGTAATTCCTTCTTTTTATGTGTTTGCACCTCTATGAAATGTAACTCTCGGTAACTAGATGCTTTACTTAAAAGCACTGCAGATTTTCTCAGGATTTAAATTACCTTTTACTCAATTTCCTGATCAAACTCACTTTTATTCCAGTTTGTGCCGGAGATTGCTTTCTGTGGCAGCTGGTAGTCTCTTTTATCATCAGTCATTTTTCTCAGAGGTAAATTCATATCCTTTCTTGTCAGTAACTGAAAATGCAGGTTAGAATTCTTGAAGGCATGGGTTTAGAGCAACAAAAATAATGAGATTTTCTCTCTTCATGTACCATTTCATTCTTTCCCATGTCTAAATTTTTGTTTGTTTTGAAACTAAAGAGGATAAACTTGCTATATGTAAAAATTAAAACTATTGCAAGAATACATGCTAAGAGGAGACAAATTCCGTGAAAAGAGGTTTGCTTCCTAAACACATGGATTATACATGAGAGGTTCACTTAAGAGTCAAATAACTTTCCTAATCTTTAGGAAATATAAGTATATAATATAATCAAATAAGTACATATATAAAAGCAGTGCATATGACAAAACCCCCAGTCCCATGAGTGTGTGGGTGGCTGTTCTGAGTGAAACTGTCAGTCCTAAGTATGGTCAATGTTCATTGCCCTAGAATTAAAGAAATGCCAATGATTTGCTGTGTCCAAGAAGCTGATGGTGATTAAACAAATACAAGTCAAGACTATGACATCTCTAACTCGGTTCACATTTGCTTTTGCACATACTTGAATTTTCAGATCCTGGCTCTTGGAAGGTGATTTTCAGCTGAGAACTGCTTTGGGAAATGTTTCTGACTGGTGCTACCCTGTTTAAATAGAAGGCTTTGCTTATTGCTGCAAGATACTGGCTTTCCTCCTTGCCCAGTGAATGCTTGTTGCAGCCTGTAGTAGCATAGCTCTGCAGTGTGTTTCTCAAGCAGCGATGGAAAAGAGGAGACAGGCGTCTTTTTTGGAAGTCTTAGTCTGTTTGGAAGATCTCTTTTTTTTTTTTTTTTTTTTCATAATGACAGGAAATAAGACTACCAAGGAGTTACTGTATCATTGAAATAAATTCATACAATTTATAGCAGCAGTGTAATGTACAATTTATAAAGCTGCTAGGCATTTTTAACTGCTGAAGCAATTAAAAGAAGCTTCAGAGTATCAGATACTTGTCTTTTCAGTCACTTTAGACACAGTTGTTCTTGTACTATTGGTATTTAGCTTAATTTATTCCTTTGCTTACTGTTAACCTCCCACATCCTTACCTCTTTTAGTATTTGTTTCATAGCTTAAGTGAACCAAGCTTTCCTGTTTTCCAGTCATCCTGGCAGCCCTGGTCTTCATCTGCTTTGTTTTAGCTTTTCCTTCCTGAGTGTGAATGTCTGGTATTGATGCACTGGCTCAGAGATTATCTCAGTGGTACAAAGTGCTTTTCCTTCTCTGTCCAGGAACAAACATCCTAACGCCATCTTTTTTCTTAGAGCTACATAATATGAACAGAGCACCAACTTTCAGTGTCAAGCTAATGTTCTTGGGTATCTCTCCCCTCTGTTGTTTCCAAATTATGAGGGTCTATTTTATTAGTCCTGTAAGGCATCACACAGTGATCTGTCCTATCACAATTAATTCCATTTTGGTTGCCTTACCCCTCAAGGTCATCTGATTCTTAAAGTGTGTTCTACCTTTGTATCATTCACAAAATTCATTAATTTGCACTACATATGTTAGTCCTCAGAAGCACTTAAAAATTTATTCAAATTGACCAAAAGACAACAAAAATAGGTAGTGTCATTTTTTACTTTGGTTTTCCTTTCCAGCTGTTTACTAATATTCAGTTTCTCATTGATTAAATAGCAATTATTTTTTTCATTGTACCATATGTATGGCTTAGTATAACCTGAGTGTCTTAGATTTGAAGTCTCTCTTTCATGTATAAAATTGAGTTGTCAGATAGTGACCTATAGACCTGCCTCTGAAAAATTACAGAGGATTTGTTTTCCTAAATTCTAACTCTTGCAGACATTTCTTCTGAATAACTTGGGTTTTTTTAGTTTTGTTTTCATTCCCATGTAGAACTGAGGCCTGATTACTGTGTCTGTAACTTGTCCATATCATTTATCTACTGACCAGTTTAAGTATTAGTAGTATGTTTCTACTCTTCTCTATTTTTAACAGCATGGTGACATGCTCAATCTGAAATTATTTTTTAATAAGCCTTTATTTCACCTCTGATTCACTATTCCGAGAGATCATCTGGGTCTACCTGGGTTGAAATTCATTAGACTGAGTTTTGCATTATCTTTATTTTCACAGTTTCCTTGTCAACAGTCTTCCTTGTTACCTTCTTATTGGTGATACTGGGTCAGAAGTGTTTTGTTGGGACACTCTTGCATATCTAAAGAAATTTCTCACATCCTGGATAGGAAAGACTGAATGCCTATCATTAGCTGTAATCATTAGTTTGCTCACTAGCCAATGACAGAATTTAATGATAAAGAGTGAATTCTTTATAGTTGTACTGGCTTTAACTGGTACAGATATTAAAAAAAATATTGTTTTTTTCTTAATAGTCTGCACAGTGCTATGTTTTGGATTTGTGATGAAAACAGTGTTGGTTTGTTGATTACACACCGGTCTTTTGTCTATTGCTGAACAGTGCTTGTCACAGCATCAAGGCTTTCTGGTTTTCCCATGCTGTCTGCCCACCCAACAAGAAGGTTGGGGGTGTGCAGGAAGCTGGGAGGGGATGCAGTCAGGGCAGCTGACCCGAACTGACTAAGGGCCATGTATGCCATGACATATAACGTCATGCTCAGCAAAAAAAACTGAGGGGAGAGCTGGTTTTTTTGGAAGGCAGTCACTACTTCAAGACAGGCTGGGCATCTGTCTGCTTGTGGCAGGTGTTTGCTTTTGCATTGCTATTGCTGGGGTTTTCCCGCCCTTTCTTCCTATTTCATTTGTTTATTAAACTCTATATCAACCTATGAGTTTTCTTGCTTTTGCTCTTCATATTCTCTCCTCTGTTCTACTGAGGATGAGGGGAGTGAGCAAGTGGCTGTGTGGCACTTAGCTGCTGATCAGAGTTAACCCACAATAGTTCTTTGTAACACCTATTTTGGGGCACCACAGTTGAGGGTGTGCTTGAGAAAGGGAAGAGAATAACGCTGATTTTGCCATGAAAAAAAGTGGGGTAAAAGACCTTCATGAGAGATCCCGTTTTGGGGAATAATATATCAAGATGGGCATCATAAAAATCCCTGTCCCCTGGTTGTATGGAGAATCTGAGGCCTGCAGCACCCCAAATGAAACAGATATTACCAATGTATGAGGGGAGTTGAGCTACTTCAGAAATAGTTTGTACAGAAGTAGAGGTTCTCCTAGCTCCTTGGCTTAGATGCTGACCAGGATTAACCAATAATGTAGGTTTTTCTCAAATAATAAGAGTTAAAAAATCCTTCTGTAATGAAGTATGGGGTTAATCTAATGGATTTGTGGTTCTGTCCTTGTGGATTATCCATCCATTCCACTCCTCTTCCATTCATATAAATTCAAATTGACCTGAGTTGCTCATACTGTCTTTTCACAAAAAATATATACCCTTAGTTACTGAGGAGCAAGAAGCAAAAATCTACTTTGTTTAAATCTTAGGTTTCAGTCCTGACTTCCACTCTGTTCCTCCTAGTCTTTTCTATACTAGCAGGTGGGTTCTTTTTTTAGCCTGTACCGTGCAAAAGTTTACAAATGTCAGGTATTTCTGATCTCTGAAACCCTGGTCAAAACTGGTAGAATTCTTTAACTGACTTTGCCCTTGTAGTGGTTCTTGTGTTAAGCAATATTTGTATTGATTACACTTGTTACCTAGTGAGTTTTCTAACTTGTTTATCTTCCATTATTTGCTTTTCTTCCCTCTGTTTGTGCATGCTCTAAGTCCTGTAAATAGATGATATTTCTTCCAAAAGTTTATTAAGTTATGCCAGAATCTCAACTTTTATTCAGAGAAGGTTGCTCATAGTCTTTCTGGTAATCAGGAAAGGGTTTGAAAAAAGACAGTAGAGATTCAAATACCTGGTGACAAGTACTTATCCATGCATTTATAAAAGTTTGGGAACAGATTTGTAACCACTACCTAATAATTGGATTTGAGTTTTTGAGTCTATCAATTTAAGATGGCATTCACTTATGCTTAATATAGGTCACCCTGCTCTCATTTAAGCTCCCTTTTTGAGATTCAGACAGTAATATGCCTCAAAATGAGAACTGGAGTAACCTCATATGTACTGTTCATCCAAGTTATCATTGTTGCAACAATGTCATCAGCAGGATATAGAAATTAGTCCTTGCACATTCCCCTGCGTAAGGCATGATGCGGGGTCATCCCTGTTGAAGGTATTCCAGGAGAGGCATGGATCAGGTGGTGGTTTTTTTTTCCTAGCATGGGTCTGTGTGCCAGAGCATGAAAGCTGTTTGATTGTCTCTACAAAGCGGTTGCTGTGCAAGCCCAGACTAAACTAACTGATAAGGGCTATCAAATGCTGTATTACTGATCACTGTAGAACACTTAACACCTTCTTTTGTGTTCTTTCTCACCTACTCTTGTCATGTCTCCCCTCCCAGCACTTATCTCTTATGCCTGCCAGTGCTCTTGCAGATGAACATGCTAGACTTCCAGGTTTGTGTTCATCAAATATTGAATAATTTAATTAAAAGCATAATATAATATCCACAGAAATGTGACCTCAGCTACTGCTCGCTGAGATAACATGCTTCCTTCTATTAAGGACAGAGCAAAAATTTCCTAATGCTCATACATTTCTTATTCAGGAAAGCTGCTTCATAGAACAGACCTTGCATAGCAGTTGGGACAGAACCACTCTGAGCATGCTTCTCCAGAATGCCTTCTGCATCCTAACAAGCCATTTCAGCAGACTGCATTACTGAAGTGCATGCCAGAAATCTGTTAAACTTCAAGAAGGTGATGTGTAGTAGTATATCAGCCCTTCATTTTGAAATACAAATTTACTTTAGAAATAGCTGCATGCATATAGCAGATGAGATGGCAGGTGATGATGGTTGCTTGAGAGAGACAAAGATTGTGTAAGCTAGAAGAGTATGTTAGTGCTGATAAATCAGTACTGACATCTGGAGCCTAACCTGCTTTTCCTGTGGATGGTGGGGATAACTTGTGTGAAGTGCCATTTCTTAAGCATCATGAAGTACTGTGAAAGACCATGCTTGTCTACATGGATAGCAGGAGGCTGTAGTATATCTGGTCATTACAGTTTGGGATGATATTGTCCAACTGGCAGAAGACATTTTGGGTAAAGAAAAGGGATAATATGAACAATTTGCAGTCAGAAGTATTGTTTATTAGACCAGTGGACATACCTGGAAAACTGGGAAGGATTTGCATACAGAAAGCACTCTTCAAGCTTAAAGGAGAAACTGCAATCTTCAGGTTAAATTCAAATTGAAACCAGTTGTTCAAAGATTAATTTATCAATTCATCCATTAGTATGTGAGAGGAAGAGTTGGTACCTATGGATCTGGGGAGAGTAGGGATACAGGACAGAGAAAGACAGGGAATTGTTAGTGGAACACTGATAGCCGGAGGAAAACAGGCATCATTCAAGTGACAGAAACCACAACTTCATAACCATCCTTTCCTATCCTCCTAAACCATCCTGGTTTTAGTATATTATACACTAGGCTTTCTTTGAGAGGAAGCAGAAGTCATTCATAGGAACCCACCAACATGGAAAACAGGCATGTGTGATCAAGACAGTTATATGTTGCTTCTTCTCAATTAACCTTCTCCTGTAAGAGCACCTGGAACTTCCCAAAAACTTCTGGGGAATCACTCACTAACTGGAGTTAGTAGATTTTGGACTTCTGTTCAGGCTGTCATCTTCTGCCTGCTGGTAACGAATTTCCATGAAGCTCTGAACATGGAGGTCTTTATAATAAACCTAATGGTCATTATGTACCATTTACTCAGATTTACTCAAATACCTAGGTAAGGATAGTATTTCTTAAATTTAAGATATGTAGGCATAAAAATAAACCCTGTAATTTGGCCAAGAATGCACAAAAAAGAATCATTTTCAATGTATGTGTACATAGGAAGTTGCTTAAAAGACAATGTTGAAATGAATGGGTGCCTCTTTCGTTCAGTGACTTGCAGTGCATGTACTGTAACCATTTTTTCTTTGCTTAGCAGTTTCTCTGTAGTGGTGCTCCTGTGCACAGTAGGAAAAAGGCAGTGGTGTTTTGGGCGATGGGAAACCACATCCGGAAAAGAAGCCACTGCCTGCTTTCAAGCCCATTCAAAGCAAATGTTGGTGTCAAAGGAACTTGCCAAGAAGCATCTTTTCTCTCACTTTTGATACTAACTCCTTTGTTCAGCTCATGCTCTACTGACCTCCATCATTTGTAACAGAAGCATTGTCGTTGTTGGAATATAAGATTAGTGAAGAGAGTTACATTAAAATAATTTCCTGCAAGCAAACACCAGAATAAATGGGTCTCAGTGATAGAATATATGAAAGGGATGGGCTGTGTTTATCTCTTCCCTTACAAGTGCATCTAGTAAGTTACTGTGATAGGTGAGGAATTAAGAGTCATCATTCCTGCCTTTCTGTTGGTGATTTCTGTCCCTGAAAGCACGGCAATGTAATTCACTGAAATGTTATTCAAGGGAGTTGTATACAGGATCTCCTGTGGGGACTGTGGCAAAAATCTCTGAAAGCAGACTTTAATCCAGTAGAGAAAGGTTTTGTTTTTAAATTTGTGTACATGATTCCCCCCCCCCGCCCCCTTTAA
>JANHFX010021317.1:54836-67637 GCA_027560015.1 Chloroceryle amazona | reverse complement strand
GCAACTGCTACTGATGACTTGTTAGCAGCCCGTGAGCAATGACATAGAGAGTATAGAATACACAGTTTTTGCTTCTATCCACATAACGATAAACTGTTCCCGGCCCCTCTAACTGTGACAGAAATGTCTATGAGACTGAAAATATGTAACTGAAGAGCTCTTTGCATATGTCACACCTGTATAGTGAGATTCATGATGCAGTATTAGTTTTGTTCAAATGTCTTAGGAAAAGACAAAATAAAATGCTCATATTTAAAGTGGAAAGGCTTTGAAATTTTTTTTTCCCCCGCTTCAGGTAAAGTTTGCTATTGCTTCAAGAGGGGCCTCACAGTCATCTTTTCTTGTTTGTTTTAGACAATAGCTTTAATGGCAGTAGTTGTTAAAAAGAGACCCATCTGGCAGTCATTTCTTCTTTAGTTGGGTTCCCAGTTAAGCAAAAGACAAACTGATCCCATCACCAACTTCCTTTCTTTTCTGTGATTATATTTTGCCTCAGGATGTGACTGAAGATTCTGTAAAGCTTTGCAGATTACAGTGTGGGCATTTTTTTAATCAATTATTATTCAATTTTACTGTGTTTTAGAGAGTGGAAGGGTTTTATTTCCAGTACAAATCTAATAAAAATCTACACCCTTGTAAAGATGTAAAATTGTCAATGTGTGTCACAAGGCAGCTCTTAGCAGGGGAGGTCTGGAAGCAAAGCCATGTATACACTTTGTATCTCCACAGTGCTCACTGAAATTTGAACATGTCTGGCTTTTGTTGGGAAATCAATTTCCAGCCAGTGAAATCAGTTTGGTTAACATATAGTAGACTAGGTCTCTCTTCACATCTCTGACTATTGTTTTGATGCGTAATCGCATGCATTGAATAATATGTATTCCTGCCACAGTAGTAGTTAACCTGCCCTGATTTGAAATAAGCAGGGGGTACTGACAATTCAGTCATTTTTCTGTACCATGAACATGGCTTTATCATATGAAGAGAGTGGTATTTTACTAGAGATTGTCTATTAGCCTGGCTGTAACACAGGTGGATAAAATTCATTCATGTCACTAATGCCTGTTCTCCAGTGTACAGCACAATGTCATCCAAAAGCTTCAGGCAATTTATTTTGCTAATGATGACTGAAAATGTAGATAACTTGTTTCTATCTGTTTTCAGTCACTAGTTGAGTCCAGCAGGGGACCTAACTTGAAAAGGTTTCAGAAATGTTTCAAAGAGTAGCCTGGTTTTGATCTTACCTGAAGTGAATGAGGTTCTGTGATGCTTTCGGGCTTGCCTGAAGCCAGGAAAGCCCCTCAGAATGTCTCATCCTTGCAGCAAAGACTTTTGTATGGCACAGAAATGCTTTGAGAAGGAGATATGTTTCACTTAGCAAAGAATAAACCTTCACCTTAGACCTTTTCTTTGATGCAAAAGTTTTGTGGTAGCTTTGACAAGAAGCAAATGTATCTCAATTCCTGTTCTGTCTTGACAGACAGCCTGCATTTAGTCCCATGGTCCCTCCAGCTCAGGACATGGGTTGCTTCAGAAAAGTCACTGCTTTTAGGTTTTCTTTTTCCATCCCCATGGAGATAGTGATGTTGGCTTTCCTGTCTCACCTCAACTTCCCGTGCCCCAGACCAGAGAGACTTTGCTAAATAAGGTTTGATTCAGAAGTCTTGTGGTCAAGCTTATAGTCAAAAGCACAACAAATAGAAAGCTTACTTCTTGGCTGTGAGTGTTAATGGAATAAGCAAACAGGAAGGTGAAAACTGTATGATAGCATAAGGGACGAGCCCCAAATCACTGCACTGTGAGCCCGGGCACCGCCCTGAGAGAAGGTTTCAGAGACGCAAAATGGAAGTCCCAGGAAGGGCCCAGTGCTGTTCCTCTTGACTGACTGGTGTCTCAACCACTGCTGAAACTGGGGTGAGGGAAGGTTCCAGAAGTCTAGAAACCGAGGCTATAATTAGAGGCATATACCAGTCTCTCTATCAGTACATCAGACATCTCTGCCTCTCTCTCCCTTTCTCTTCTCTCCTGAGCAGCCTTAAAGCTGTTAAGTAGAGGTCAAAATTGTTAGTGTTGCAAGACCGCCCTTGATTTCCCAGAAAGCCACATGGGTTAGATACATAACAGTTGTGAGAGTGCCAACGTGTGCATGTTATTTGCTTCTGTAGAAATTTTCCATTAAGGCTGATGGACCTTGAGTGTTCTCACCTTACTCTACACAGAAGGGGGTTTGAACATCTGAGTCAGTTACCCCCTCTACAGCTAGTCACTAAGAGATGTCCAAGAAACCACTCTCTGGCTTGTAAGTACTGCAGTGTTTTAAACAGCCCTCACTATCCTACCACTCTTTGTATAATTTCTTACAGTTAGGTTTTGGGAACAAATCTGAGCATGAATCCAGAATGATTTTTGGTATTTGACAGTGATTTCCCTGTTTTCCCCACCCCTACTTCACCCCTGTTTGCTTCATCAGTTCATCATAGAATCATTAAGGAAAAGACCTCTAAGATCATCAAGTCCAACTGTCTACCCAACATTATCATGACCACTAAACCATGCTCTGAAGTGCCATGTCTCCGCAGTTTTTGAACACCTCCAGGGATGGTAACACCACCACCTCACTGGGCAGTCTGTTTCAATGCCTCCAAACTCTTTCAGTATAGAATTTTTTTCCTAATGTTCAGTCTAAACCTCCCCTTGCTCAATTAAGCCCATTTCCTCTTGTCCTGTCACTGTTGTTATCTTCCTTGGGAGAAGACAACACTCACCTCACTACAGCCTCCTTTCAGGTAGCTGTAGAGAGCAATAAGGTCTTCCCTCAGTCTGCTCCAGACTAAATAGCCCTAGTTCCCTCAGACAATTGGCAGTGACCAAGGGATGTGCAGATAGTTTTAATAACTATTCTTGGCTCTGTACACTTTGTCAGCCACCCACCTACCTGTGGTCTGAGGATGGCTGCTCTTCATCCAGTCTGAGCTATTGGCTTTGCTCTGGATGATGAACACAGCCTTTTTAAGTGTAGACTGCATCAATTGTAGCAGGGCATGTGACTGTTGCTTCTGACAAGTTAACAGGATGTTGCATAAGGTATGCATGTAACCAACCCGGTTCCAGGTGTCTTGTCCAAACTGCTTTCTGGTCTATGTTTGTACAGTTTTTAGAGGAGCATGTGGACCTGTATGTGGCAGGAATAGATGTGTTTCTTTTCCCTACAGACTTGTTCTGTTCTTCATATAATTTTGTTGTACTATTGTAAACCATGAATGCTAATTTTACATGTATTTTGATTAAAATAATTTGTAGCACTGAATTTGCAGTTTTCAAATAAATGAATCTCCTTTTTCTCAATATCACTGTGGAAAATTTCTGTTCCCTCTTTCAGTGTAATCTCCTTTTTCCCTTCTCTCCTCCATTCCCACCTTGCTGTACCAAGATGTGTGACTGTGTGGTTTATATTCAGCATTTCAACTTCATTACAGCCCTTTGTCATGCACTTTTGAGGTGATTAAGGCTTTTCAACATGTCACTATTTTGTAGCTTTGCCTATACTATGTACATTCATACTTTTCTTATTCTTTATTCCAGAGATGGTGATGTTGCTGGAATGGTGGTCAGGCACCGATTGCACCCTCTACACCGACCCAGAGAGTTACCACAAGTGTGGGAAGGAGAGTGCCATTGTAATCCTTAATCACAACTTTGAAATCGACTTTCTCTGTGGTTGGAACTTTTGTGAAAAATACGGGGTCTTGGGGGTGAGTTTTGTTCAGCATTTAAAATAAAATTCCTCTTCTTGGATCCAGGAAAAACAAACAAACAAACAAAAACACAAAACCAAACACAATTTTTTTGTGTTTGTGAAAGTTAACAGATCTGTGCTCAGAATTCACTAAGCCACTGTCCGGAATTAGGGAGATGAACCTAAAGCAGTGCTGTGAAAGTATATGTAATACAAAGACAGGGTTGCTTGATCATTCACAGAAACTTAAAAAGCGCTGCTGTTAAAACTGATGAAGTAGATATTTTTTTAACCCGTGGAGGTCATTACAGTTGTTTCTTTCTGTGTGCTTGCTAGGTAACTATTACTGTTCACTGTGCTGCAGAAAGATGAGCTGTTCTGTGATTCTTTCTCAGTAAATCATAGAATTTGTTTGTGTTCTCCTGTGTGATCTTACAAATCCACAGCTAGAGTTTGTATGACGTCTCAGAACAAAAAAGTTGTCAAGAGAAAGCAGTAACCAGGCTATAGCTAGGAAGAGATGGGGGAGGAAAGAGTTATCCATAGCTGAATACGTTGTTAAATTAGGCTAGGAGTAGGCGTGCTTTTGTTTTCAGGATTGATTTTTCTTTCTCCTGTCAGCTCATGGAGATGATTCAAGCCCCACTCCTAAGCCAGCTTGATTTAATTCTGTAGTGGTGATGACATTACCTACAGTGGATTTAGATGAGAGTTCTTCCCACCTAAGAAAGTAGACTCAGACCTCATTTTGGCAGTCTTCTGCAGCATCCTCTTCTAATTCTGCTACTGGCCACTGTATGAGATCCTGACCAAGTACTGTGTGAACCTATGATTTTTTTTTTCTGTCCTTTCCTGGCATTTTCTGGTCATTTAGGCATTACTCCAGTCACTTTCAAATTATAATGATGACTGACTGCTTAAAAAAAAAGGGCTTTAAAACTGGAAGAAAATGAACCTAAGCATTACAGGCCCTGTCTATTACCAAAACAGCTCTCGGTCCTGCATTACTGAGAAACAATTCTGCTATTGTGTCTAGGACTTGAGTACAGAGCTGGAGGATAGCACGAGACAGCAGATGTTAAACATGTTCATGTCAAAAACACTTTCCCTTGTATGTGTTCATTATACAGTGGTGCTTTAATATAGTCTGTCTAATTTTGTAAGCCTAATGTCTACAGTTCTCTAAATAAAGCTGTGTTTTAGAGGGTCAGGTGCTTACTCAGAAAGCGCTATTTTAGAAGATTAATGTATTCTTTCTATACAAACTAATATGGGGCCTACAAAGTCAAAAATCTGTTGTTTCATATTGGTGCTGTGTGTCTGGGTTGAATCTCATTAGCTTTAATCATTCTTTTTTTGTAGTTTCTGAAGGTAATCAGGATTATGGGTTTTTTTATATTTTTCCTATGCATAAGAAAACCACTACATAGAAGTATAACCGTTGAGTAGTTACTGTGCTGCATTAACAGAAAATATATTTTTTCCTTTTTCTTTTATGCTTACAGTTATTACTCAGTTTGTATTTTTGCTAATCTTAGAATTCTTTTAGGAACAGATTCATACATTTTATTAAAAAACAAACAAAAAACGACTGTTTCAGTTTTGAGTAATGTACTGTGTTTTTACTTCCCAGAAACTGTTCAGTAAGAAATAGTTCCCATGTGCTCTCATTTACGATGATGTCTTCACACAATAAAGCAGTGCATTTCCCAGTTGGGGCAACCAGTCAAGGTTCATCTTAAACCCAGTTAAAAAAAATTGATTGAAACTGACAGTTTCCTGTTGGAATTGGCTATATTGGCATTCTGGTATCTGGCTTGTGGTAGCATGGGAGCGGATAAATGTGTAGGGATAGGGGGTCATAGCTTAGTTTGACTTTGTGCTGCCTTACAGGAGTCTGCTGTGTGTGAAGCTTCACAGTTTGGTGTGGCAGCACAATTAGAAACGTAAGAACCGTTATGCTGAGGGCTAATTTTTGAGAAAAGGATTTACAAGAAAACGTCAGGCATCCAGAGAGCTTTCTAAGTGGTGTCCCAGCTTCCAGCATTTTGTTGCTTGGGGACTTTGTGAGGCAATGAAGTTTTGTATTTAATGCCTTTTGATTTTATATTCCATAAAGTTTCTATGCAAACTTTAGGTATCTACCAGCACCTTACTAAGCTGATCTTGTGTCCACTGCTGCTGAAAAGGAAATCTTGCACATGCGGTCCTATCTCCTGTGTTTGTTCTGGTGCTTGTCTGCCCTGTTTTGGCATGATTCAGATGCCCCTTCTTTCTCTCCTGCCTTAAGTAATCCGATAAAGAAAGGAGAGGTGACTGGGGGAGGGGGAAGAGGGAGAATATGGAAACGACTGAAGGATTTGGGACTGATTGTGCTTGGCTGGCAGCAGGCAGACAGAATGGTTCTGTTGTGACATCCAGCTGTACCTTGCAGCCCTGGCAGACAACAGCAGTGCTCTTAATAGTGTCACAATGAATCCATTAAATGCTGTAATATTTTTACTTGTTTCTGCTCGTTCAAAAATGAAATTAAACTTCTTTAAACCTGTCTTGCCCCTTCTGGGCTCAAAAGAAAAAAGTCTTTCCTCTTTTCTGTTTGTTTTCAGTCATGATACTAAAACTGCCCCTCCTGCTTTTAGTTGCAGCATTCAGTCTATGCATTGTTCTGCTCCTTCTTTTGTCTCCTTTTCTCCAGTACAGACTTTCTCCTTTCTCCAGATTGCCTCTTTTAATGACTCAGTTCTTGTGCTTGGATGGCATGGGGTTCTCTGCTTTCATGAAAGTTTTTAAGAGGCTCTGGAACAAAATGGAGCAAAAAGAACCAAAGAAGTCGCTAAGAACTTGAGAGGGGTGTGTGTGTATGGGGGGTGGGGGTGACAATTCTAACACTTACTTTACTTTTCAATTTTTTTCTTTCATATGATGCTTTCAAAGCAACCCTTGAAAATACTAGGAGTCTGGTTGACTGAGAGCCAGCCAGAGATCTATTTATTTATAGTGGAGAAGAAGAAAACCACATGAAGAAGCAATTCTGTGCTCACTTTCACTCTTGCAAGTTATTGTAGCCTCAGAGATTGTCTTGCTAGGTGCAGTTGGGCTCTATATAGCTGAAGTTACTTATGTCTAATTCTTTGCAGCACCAAATCTTAGAATACTTTTTGCTTGGTGGAAAATAGAAGAAAGCAAATTCGCAAAAACTAAGTAGACAGGGATTTCAGGCAAACCTGTGTTTAGCCCAAACTATTAATGACTTTATTCTACTTGTGGGTTTTTTGTGAAGAGATCTTCCTGTTTTGTTTTCAGCCCTTGACAACCACAATCAGCCACATGTACCGACCTCCTTGTGCTGCCAGACCTCAGTGTTGTGTGCAGGAGGGAGGGATTATAGGGGTGCTTCCTACTGCCATGGGTAGCATGGACATCCATGGGGATGGCTGATTCCTGACACAGAAGTGGCTGCAACAAGCTGCAAGGAAAGGAGAAGCTGTGCTGCCAGCTTGGCCTGGGTTTGGAAAACATGCCCTATGAGGATCGACTGAGGGAGCTGGGGCTGTTTAGCCTAGGGAGGAGGAGGCTGAGGGGAGACTTTATTGCTCTACAAATACCTGAAAGGAGGTTGCATTGAGAGTGGTGTTGGTCTCTTCTCACTGGTGACAGGTGACAGGACAAGGGAATATGGCCTCAAGTTGTGTCAGGGTAGGTTTAGGTTGGATATCAGGAGCAATATATTTACAGAAAGGGTCGTTAAGAACCACAACGGGTTCCTTGGGGAAGTGGTTGAGTCACCATCCCTGAATGTGTTTAAAAATCATTTGGATGGGGTGCTTGGGGACATGGTTTAGTGGTGCGTTGTTAGAGTTACGGTAGTAGGGTTAGGTTGAGACCAGACTCAGTGATCTTAAAGGTCTTTTCCTTTTTCTTTCTTTCTTGAAGGTGAAAATATATCTACACCAATGCATGCAGCATATGTTACAAACAGAAGTTGGAAGCTGTTATGCAGCTGGAAATCTATGGTATAGTTGCAGTCACAGAAACATGGTGGAATGACTCTCACAGCTCTTCAGAAGAGATAGGCCAGGAAGGAG
Organism: Chloroceryle amazona; assembly: GCA_027560015.1. Lineage (NCBI taxonomy): Eukaryota > Metazoa > Chordata > Aves > Coraciiformes > Cerylidae > Chloroceryle > Chloroceryle amazona. The sequence continues at coordinate 59,816 of JANHFX010021317.1, read as the reverse complement.
TGGCAGTGGAGTAGCCCTGTATGTTAGGGAGTTTTGTCTGCCTAGAGCTTGATGGTGGTGGTGAAAGGGTTGAGTGTTTATGGGTAAGAATCAGGGTAAAGGCCAACAAGGCAGATATCATGGTAGGAGACTGTTATAGACCAGGCAGCCAGAATGAAGAGAGAAACAAAATATTCTGTAAGCATCTGGGCAAAGTCTCACAATCATTAACTTGTGTTCTTCTGTGGGATCTGCGAATGTTGACTGATAGAGGGCTGAATACGAGCCAGCAGTGAGCCCAGGTGTCCAAGAAGGCCAACAGTATACAACATCTGGCTTGTATGAGAAAATGTGGCCAGCAGGACTAGGGGTTTTCCCTCTGTACTCAGCGCTGGTGTAGCCACACCTCAAATACTGTGTTCAGTTTTGGGCCCCCCACTGCAAGAAGGCATTGAGGTGTTGGAGGGTGTCCAAAGAAGGGCAACAAAACTGATGAAGGGTCTCAAACACAAGTCTTAGGAAGAGCAGCTGAGGGAACTGGGGTTTTTACCCTGGAGAAAAGGAGGCTGAGGGGTGACCATATGGTTCTCTACAACTACCTGATAGGAGGGTGTAGTGAGGTAGAGGTCAGTCTGTTCTCCTAAGTAACAAGTGATAGGACAAGAGGAAGTGGTTTCAGTTTGTGCCAGGGGAGGTTTAGACTGGTTGTTAGGAAAAAATTCTTCCCCCAAAAGGTTGTTGAGCCCTGGAACAGGCTGCTCAGGCATGGAGTCACCATCCCTGGAGTATTTAAAGGCTGCATACATGTGGTGCTTCGGGACACAGTTTAGTTTTGGACTTGGCAGTTTTTAGGGTTGGACTCAATGATCTTAAAGGTTTTTTCCAACCTAAATGATTCTATGATTTTAATTTATGTAATTGTTCATAGGCATTCAAAACTACAGTATTGTTTCTATTTAAAACAGCATCTTGGCATATGCTTGGGCATACATTCTCTAAAAAATTGCTGTTACCTTTCCAACATGGAAAAGTTTTATTCAATATGAAGCATTAGAAATTTGGAGCCTGAGTTTCTGGAACAATAGCTTTGAGAGACTAAAGAAACATCTTTTCATCTTGATGTCCCAGAGAGTATAATATGAAGGAGCGCTGTATTTCAAAAATAGAGCAAACAAAATAATCAAAAGTATGTCAATGCTGAAGGCAACCTGGAGAGCAAATAACTTATGAGGCAAATTGCTCTTGCTAACAATTTGCAGCTACATTGACTTTGTTTTGAATAAAGTTTGTTAGACATCCTCAGCTTGCAGGTTGATTTCACACTGTTTGTTGCATTCTGTGATTGAGGTGTGTTGAATAACTGAGGCTGGACATATAAATGAAGATTTGCTTTCTGTGTCTGCATTGCTGTGCAAACACATATGAAGTAAGCTTGTAAAAATGCTTTTTTTATGTGATGTTACTACAGTGATTCACAAAATGGGAATTTCGTGGATATTTCTGTGTAAACAAACTTGGCCAAATTATTTATTTTTATTTATTATTTACTCACTTAATTATTCAATTATTATTTAATTATTTATTTTATTATTTAATTATTATTTATCACCTGGTTTGAAGTGCTGTTGTTGTAGACAAGTCGTCCTCATCCAGCCATAATGTTATTTAAATGTCTGTTCGAATTACATAGTTATGAGCACAGAAAATGTTTTTACTTCAAGAAGGCAGCTTACATGGAATAAATCAGCACTTTTTAATGAAATTTACTCTGTTGAACAAGCTGAATTTGAAGGTCAGAGGTGTCAGCCATATATTTACCAAAGCACTTCAGTATAGGAAGTTAGTGGTTGAAATCAACTAGAGTTGCATTTTTCCCCTCAGATACTTACACAGGAGCTGTGCATGGGTAAAGGACTGAAATGGAGTAGATTGTAGCTCTAGTTATTGTGAGAGAGATGGTAGTTTCTGAGAGGATGCCTAATGTATTCCTCCTACACAAGAGAAGGCTTGCCAATGGAATACACTGAGGAGTTTCCTTTCTCTAATTAGTTGTGTGTCGTTAGCCTTCCTTCTAGGAAGGATGGAGTGCACAAAATAGCATAAGGTGATTTAGTTTCTTTTCATGTGCATCTAAGGAGTTGTAGTCTCATGTGCCTAAAAGAGTGCTGTTAAATTTTAAAAATGTGTTGGCACAGAAAATGAGTAAGAATGTGCCCTGAGGAAGAATTCAAATATCTCTTCTGCATTATGTGAAGCTTTAGGTCACAGCACCATTTTTTGTTTCACTGGGGGAAAAACCCAAAATAAAACAGTGCCAACTTCTTTGCTGCTCCTTGTAAATTTTTTTTTTTTATATATATATATATATAAAACATTAGAAAATAGCTGTGGTGAAAGAGTTACTTTAGCTTGCTTTTTTGGACTATGATTCCTGTGTTTTAAATCTGGACGGGATGACTATTAGGTTGTCTTTTCTGACTGTGCTATGAAGGCCTTGTACATTCTATGCGGAGCATGTTTATGGGAGGTCTTAGAATACTGAACACTCACTGTAAATAAACTTCAAGAAGATGGGGTTTTTTTCTATATTTTGGTGGTTAACATTGTTGCTGCTTGCCTCCATGACTTGTGCTAGGCTGTGGCTGATGCTGCTCTGCTTATGGCTGACGTGGGCAGTAGGTCCCCTTTTAGCCCTCCCTGCTTATCTAGAAACACTTTGCATCTGTTGGGGTTTCTAGGAGCAAAGCCATGGCTCAGCTGTCTTCCTAAGGCATGTACAGGAGAAGAATGGAAGAGCATATGAACTGGTCTGTGTGCTTTGAATGGAAGCTATACTGTACATGGCCTACAACAAAAAATGGTCTTTGGAGGCTTTTAAAGACATATGCTAGAACTATTTACATTAATTTTGGAAGTATGAAAATTACTTATATTAAGAGTGAGAAAAAGAAGTAGTCTGGAGAAAAACAAAACCAACCAACCAAAAAAAACCCAAACAACCAACAGAGAGCTAAGGAGAGTGGTGAGAGGAGAGCCTGTTCCTCTGTGGCCAGTTTGGGGAGCTGGAAGAGGAGGCTGGGCTCCATGTTGCTGCTGCAATGCAGTAGGGACTAATGTCCAACATGAGTTGAAATTGAAATAGCAAAAAGTGTGCCAAATCCTACAGACACTTCTTGTGGGAGAGCTGCTTTTGGAGTCCTGATCTGGGCCTGTCACTGAAATTCTTGAATGATCAAGAGGGAGCACTTATTACGAAGTGTTAAATCATTTGACAGAGATGGTTTCTGCATTCTTAGAAATGAAATTCTTGTGTAGTCTTCTGCTCTGCTTCTGTGTAAGAGTTTCTAGTGAAGCTATGTGATGTGCAATTGCCTTCTGGTCTTATGAGTTTTTAGATAGCTTAATTATTTAAGGTGTTTTCCTTCTTAAGGAAGAAGAGCAGATGAGAGAAGTGAGCTGAGATAAAGAATTAGGTCAAGTCTCTTTCCCTAGTAACCAAATGAACAACAGTGACCAAAACCACAAAGGTAAATAATTTCTGTTGATGGTAACTTCTCCCAGTAAATAATTCCTACTAGTCAAATGTGATGTCCTGGAACGCATCAGCAGAGCACTTTAAGGGTATAGTTTTAAGATACCATGGATAGAATCTGGGCTGTAATTGGTCCATTTATCCTCTAAGAAAATGTCACTGTTTTTCAAGAAATGCTGAATTAACAATTTCTATATACACACATGTGCCATTTTATTCATTAAATAACAAAAGTGAAATGTAATACAACTCATAGACAGGCAGGCTGGCTTGGAAGACAGGAAAGGAAATACCCCCAAAGGGATATCAGTCTGAGATGATCACAGAGTTAAGTTCTGGAGTAGGATTTGAGATCTGTAACTTGCTAAATGCTTGATAAACGGTAGACTTCCTGTGGAGGGTCTGGACAAATCAGTGTCTCTTGTGCACGATTACATAATGACAGGGGTTGGCAGGGACCTCTGCAGATCATTTAGTCCAACCCCCCTTCTAAAGCAGGTTCACCTAGAGAAGGTTGCACAGGGTTATGTCCAGGTGCATTTTGTATATAAAGGACTCTACAACTTCTCTGGGCAGCCTGTTTCAGGGCTCCATCACCCTCACAGTAAAGAAGTTTTTCCTCATGAATGGGTGGATGGAATTTTCTCTGTTCTAGTTTGTGTCTGTTGCCTCTTGTCCTGTCACTACTGATAAGAAACTGCCCCCATCCTCTTGACACCCCACCCTTTAGATAGAGGCATTGATAAGATCCCCTCTGTCTTCTCCAGGTTTCATAGCCCCAGGTCTCTCAATCATTCCTCATAAGAGAAATATTTCAGTCTCCTAATCATCTTTGTAGCCCTCTGCTGGACTCTTTCCAATAGTTCCTTGTCTCTCTTGAACTGGGGATCCCAGAAATGGACACAGTATTCCAGATGTGGCCTAAGTAGTGCAGAGTGGGGGGGGAGGGGGAGAACCTCCCTTTATCTGCTGGCCATACTCTTCTTCATGCGCCCTGGGATACCACTGTCCTTCTTGACCCCAAGAGCACACTGTTGATTCACAGTTAAGGATGTGGGAGTCCTGGTGGACAAGTAGTTCCCTGTGGAACTGCTTTCCAGCAGGTCGGCCCCTAACCTGTACTGGTGCATGGCGTTATTCTTCCCCAGGTGCAGGATCCTACACTTGCCCTTGTTGAACTTCATTAAGTTCCTCTCTGCTCAACTCTCCAGCCTGCCCAGGTCTGTCTGGATGGCAGCACAGCCTTTTGGTAAGTCAGACACTTCTGGAAGGTCCCAGATGACTGGAGGTTGGCCAATGTGATGCCCATCCCCAAGAAGGGACAGAAGGAGGATTTGGAAAGCTATAGGCCTGTCAGCCTGATCTTGGTGCCTGGCAAGGTTATGGAGCAGGTCATCCTGAGTGCCATCAAGTGGCACATAGAAGACAACCAGGGGATCAGGCCCAGCCAACATGGGTTTAGGAAAGGA
>JANHFX010021317.1:36045-54736 GCA_027560015.1 Chloroceryle amazona | reverse complement strand
GGGTTAAACACTGGCTGGGTGACTGGGCACAGAGAGTGTCTGTGAATGGTGCCGCATCCAGTTGGTGTCTGGTGACCTGTGGCCCCCCAGGGGTCAGTACTGGGCGCAGTTCTATTCAACATCTTTATTGATGACCTGGATGAGGGGATAGAGTGTACTGTTAGTAAATTCGCGGATGACACCAAGTTGGGGGTAAGTGTCGATCTGCTGGAAGGTTGAGAGATGCTGCAGAGGGAGCTGGACAGGCTGAGTCGATGAGATGAGGCCAATACTATGAGGTTCAACAAAGCCAAGTGCAGGGTCCTACACTTTGGCCACAATAACCCCCTGCAGCACTGCAGACTGGGGGATGAGTGGCTGGAGAGCAGCCCAGCAGAGAGGGACCTGGGATTACTGTTTGATTACTGGCAGAACATGAGTCAGCAGTGTGCTCAGGTGGCATCAAAGGTCAATGGCTTCTTGGCTTGCATCAGGAGTAGTGTGGCCAGCAGGTCTAGGGATGTAATTCTGCCCCTGTACTCGGCACTGGTGAGGCCTCACCTGGAGTACTGTGTGCAGTTCGGGGCCCCTCACTTCAAGAAGGATATTGAGGTGCTGGAGCGGGTCCAGAGGAGAGCGACGAGGCTGGTGAAGGAACTGGAGGAAAAACCTTATGAGGAGAGGCTGAGGGAGATGGGGTTGTTCAGCTTGGAGAAGAGGAGACTCATGGGGGACCTTATCACTCTCTACAACTACCTGAAGGGAAGCTGTAGTCAGGTGGGGGTCAGGCTCTTCTCCCAGGCAGCTGGTGACAGGACAAGAGGGCATGGCCTGAAGCTGCGCCAGGAAAGGTTTAGTTTGGACATTAGGAAGCACTTCCTCATGGAAAGGGTGATTAGACACCAGAATGGACTGCCCAGGGAGGTGGTGGAGTTGCCATCCCTGGAGGTGTTTAAGGAAAGATTTGATGTAGCACTTAGAAATGTGGTGTAGCTGATGTCATGGTGTTGAATCATAGGCTGGATTTGATGATCTTGGAGGTCTGTTCCAGCCTCAGTGATTCTGTGATTCTCCCAGTTTTGTATCGTCAGCAAACTTGCTGAGGGTACACTCTGTCCCTTCATCCAGGTCATTGATGAATATTTTGAACAGGACTGGACCTAGTACTGACCTCTGGGGAACTCTACTAGCTACAGGCCTCCAACTACACTCCACTACGGATCACAACTCTGATGAGCTCTGTCATTCAGCCAGTTGTCAGTCCACCTCACTGTCCACTCATCTAACCCACACTTCCTGAGTTTACCTACTAGAATGTTAAGGGAGACAGTGTTAAAACCCTTGCTGAAGTAAAGGCAGACAACATTCACTGCTCCCCCCTCATCTACCCAGACATCATAGAGCGATAACAGATTGGTCAAGCATGATTTGCCCTTGGTGAATCCATGGTGACTGCTCCTGATAACCTTCTTTTCTTCCACATGATTAGAGATGACCTCCAGAATGAGCTATTTCATTATCACCTTTCAGAGAATAGAAGTGAGGCTGACTGGCCTGTAGGTTCCTGCATCCTCCTCCTTGTCCCTTCTGAAGACTTGAGAGTCATTGTCTTTCCTCCAATCCTCAGGCACTTCTGTTCTTCATGACATAGTGAAGATACTGAAGAGTGCCTTAGCAATAAAACCAGCCAGTTCTATCAGCACTTGTGGATGCATCCCATCAAGGCCCATGGAGTTGTGAGTGCCTGTTTTTCCTAAATGAACTCTTACCTGATTCTCCTTGACCAAGGAAAGTCTTCCTTTCTCCAGATCTTCTCTTTTACATTCAGGGTCTGAAAATTCTATGGGCTGGTCTTAGCAATAAAGACTGAAGCAAAGGCGGCATTCTGTATACTCTGTCTTCTCTATATCCTGTGTCACCAGGGCACCCACCTCATTCAGCAGCAGGCCCACACTTTCCCTAGTCTTTCTTTTGCTACTGATGTACCTGAAGAAGCCTTTCTTATTTTCTTTTACACCATTTGCCAGATTAAATTCCAAGAGGGCCTTGGCCTTTCTTGTTGCATCCTTGCATACTCTCACAACGTTCCTCTATTCCTCCTAACTGGCCATTTCCTTTTTCCACATTCTGTAAATTTCCTTCTTCCATCTGAGTTTTTCTAAAAGCTCCTTGTTCATCCATGCAGCTCTCCTACTTCCTTTGCTTGATTTCTTGCTCATAGGGATGTATCACTCTTGAGCTTGGAGGATGTGGTGCTTGAATATTAACAAGCTGTCTTGGGTCTTCCTCCATTCTAGAACCCTAACACATAGGATTCCCCCAAGTAGGTCTTTGGAGAGCCCAAAGTTATCTCTCTTGAGGTCTAGTGTTATAATCTTTCTTACTCTCCTGCCTTGTCTATGCAGGATCCTGAACTCCACCATCTCATGGTCATTGCAGCCAAGGCTGTCCCCAGCTGGACTGTGTGTGTTTGTTAGCACAAGGTCCAGCAGCACACCTCTCCTCCTCCACCTGTGTCAAAAAATAGTCATCAGTGCTCTGCAGAAACCTCCTGGACTGCGTGTGCGCCTCTGTTGCCTTTCCAGCAAATATCAGGGTGGTGGAAGTCCTCCATGAGGGAGGTGGTTGTGAGGCTGCTTTCACCTGTCTGTAGAAGGCCTCATCAACTTTCTCTTCCTGAGTAAGTGGTCTGTAGTAAACACCCACAACAGTGTCACCCATATTTGCCTGACCCTTAATTCTTAGCCATAAACTATCAACTCGTTCTTCATCTGCTCACCAGGCAGAGCTCAATACATTCCAGTCGCTCTCTTGCATAAAGAGCAACTCCACCACTTTACCCTTGTCTGTCTTTCCTTACAAGTATGTAGACATCCATTATACCTTTAAGACAGGAACAGTACTTTTTTTTTTTTTTCCCCCCCCAAACTCTGAAGAGAAATTCACAGAGAGATATTTTGTCCTTCCATACACAAACTAAACACAAAATATTTTTATTGATGTTTTTTTCTAAAGCTGTTTAAGGTTTCTTCCCTTGGTAAACCATGTTTATGAATCAGTAAATCAGTATATTGCTAATCAGTATATTGCTATATTGTAATGGCTCTCTGACTGCTTCTCATTTAGAGTAAGTTTGGTTTTGTTTGTCACGTTAAGATGTCTCCACTTTGGGAAGAAGTAGAGCTTCGAGACAGCTTAATGGAACTTGAATTTCCACTGGCCTGGGTCTACTTGAATTAAAGATGTCATTTTATATAGTTTGGGTCCTTTATATTGATTCCTTACTGAAGGAATTTGGCTTGTGTTTTGAGTTTCAGGGTTTGGATAGGATAGACACATGCATATATATATTTCATTCTGGAAGTCGTCTTTCATGCAGATATCTGAGATTAGATTTGACTATTCTGTCATATAAGAAAAACTTAGTTTTCTTTGTTCTGCTTTTGCACTGCTGTTAAATCAGGGACTGGTTAATACGAATCAGTATATGGGTGTTTAATTGTGCATGTGTTGTAGAGAAAATTCTAAGTGGTGTAACTGTTTTAGTTGTTTTGACTCTGTCTTGCAGAGTTCCAAAGTGCTTGCAAAGAAGGAGCTCTCCTACATGCCTATCATTGGATGGATGTGGTATTTCCTAGAGATAGTCTTCTGCAAACGTAAGTGGGAGGAAGATCGGAAAACAGTCATTCAGAAGTTACTGAATCTCCGGGACTACCCTGAAAACTTTTGGGTGAGTGATGACTAACAAGTGGCATGCAAGGTGCTGTAGTGCTTGGGAGGGATGAAGAACATAGGCAATATGTGATAGTTGCCAGGTTGCTCCCAAGAACTTTGATTCGTGACCTTCCTGGCATTATCAGCAGATTATTCTCTAAGAATAGAATTCTCACTTGAATTTCCCATGTAACAGTTAGTCTTGGCTGTTTACTTCATTTGTAGTTTGCAGCCCTACAGATGTTATTTCAAAAACCACCTCCACTGTGATCCATTCAGTAAACTTTGTGGTTCTCTAAATACAGGAGGTGGAGAGGTGTAGATGCAGGAATTCATGCTGGTATAACTGATGCATGTGGCAATGTTGTATTCAAACACATGAGCTGTATTCTTTATATAAGCTTCCCTCTCACCTTAAATCTCAGAGCTCATACTAGTATTCTTTCCTTCCGTGTCCTTGTGATTCTGCCATTCCTGAGAAGGTACTAGGTCGGATACGGCACAGGAGAATTGGAAGCCACAGATAAGTGCCTGGTCAGAGAAGGGGCCATTGAGCCTGTCATAGGGAGAGGACTGGTGTCACCTTTCAGGAACAGGAAATTGTTACTTTTCGCATTACATAACTTTTTACTATTGAGTCTGGCTCACATTTCCTAGTCTGGGAATGAAGAGCCTCTGAATTTTCTCTTTTCTCAATAATCAGAAAAATCCTAGTTCTAATGAGCTGGTGGTGATGGCAAGAAAGGGATTCAGTTAAGGAAATGGTGCCTTAAGCAGCTTCACAAGGGCTTACAGAACCCATTGCTTAAGAAGCAGTTTCCTAATGAAGATCTATACCCTGTACCTCTCATTCTCTGACACAAACTTTTTTTTTTTTTCATTGATTTAAATGAGTGCGAAGCAATCAAAACTAAGCTGTGTCCTTGGATAATGATTAAATGGCTTCTAGGCAGGAGGCTGTCTACCAAAGGGACAATTCTTGGTTTCTAGTTTCAGTCTCTCTTACAGGGATTTGTCTGTGCTCCTTTGTGACTCTTAAAAGGTGTTGTTTCTGTACACTATATACTGCTGTACAGGGATTACTAAAAAGGAGCTATACCTATAGTAAGAGAGATAAAATTGGTGATGTACACCTGGGATTATTGCACTGTGGAGTTTTATTTTGCCTTTGTGTGGTAACATAATGTCAAAAGGTACACCAATAGCACCTTGGCTGATAGAAAGAGAGCATGCTAAGTGAGCTGGAAGAATTTTCTTAATGGTTTTTGTATGTTTCATATAGCTGTTTAACTTTGTTCATGTGATGGATAAAAGTGCTCTTAGATGAGCTGGAACTGAAGCTGGCTGCTTGGCTAGTTTTCTTCAGTCTCTCTGCCTTTGTTGGCTAAATCTTTGCTGTGGGTTATGGGGATTTAGCTCGTGTGATTTGGCAGTGCTCTCTGATGTTCTACTCTTCTTTCGGGCTTGGCAAAAAGCAGATGAGCAAGTGGTAAATTTCCAAAGATCTGTCTTCTCTCCCTTGCCTGACAGTGGCAAAACTGCAGTCATTCATGTCTGAGCACTTGCATGAGGCGATGAGACTTTCAGTTGTCCTGCATCTACTGCCTTACATCTATTATCAGCTCAGTCATTGACATCAAAGTTACTGTCTGCAGTTTTGGGGGGGTGTTTGTGTCTTTAGTTTTGTTTTGTTTTTTGTTTGGGTGTGGTGGGTTTTGTTGTTTTGGTTTTGTTGTTTGTGGTTTGTTGGTTGTTTTTTGTGTTTTTTTGTGTCTGTGTTTGTTTTGTTGGTTGGTGTTTTTTTGTTGTTGTATTTTCCTGTTTGTTTTGTTTAGTTTTGGTGTTGATTTTTTTTTTTTTCTAAGTCCAGGGAAATTAAATCCTACATGTTTATGTGGCTACACCTGTCCGTTCTAGCAGTATTCATTTGGGCTGTGTTGGTGAGAATTAGAGAGGCTTCTGTTCAGACAGATGTAGAAGACATGACCTGCTGTCTAACTGTAGTTCTCTCTTGGTTTTAGTTCCTGATTCATTGCGAGGGCACAAGGTTCACAGAACAGAAGCACCAGATTAGCATGCAGGTAGCTGAAGCCAAAGGCCTGCCCAAGCTCAAGTATCACCTGCTGCCACGAACGAAAGGATTTGCTGTCACCGTACAGTGTTTGAGAAATGTAGGTAAGGAAAGTCACAAGGAACAATGCTAAATGGTTATTTCATCTAACTGCTGTCACTTTGCCATGCTCTTTTTTCCCCTGTAGCATGTGTCTTAGCAGAACAGGCCTGGGATCTTTTCTTTTCTTTCACTAGCCTGCAAAAATTAAAAATTAGGTTTCACTAAGAAAGTCCTGGGACAGTTTGGTTATTTTGTTTGTTTTGTTTTCTGTTACTGTAAGTCTGTATTGGGGGATCTCAATTTACATGTTTTGTACCTATTGCCAAAGGATAATATTTCTTAGTATTTACTAAGCAGTTCTATTCTAAATGAAGTAAATACACCACTAGAGAATCTGAGGCAGTGTCTTACATATTTTCTTGTGGTAAATAACTGCCTTAAATAACACCATTTAAAAAATAAAAATAAAAAAATCTGCTTTAAATTTCTCTATAGATGTACTATTTAGCATTTGTTTGTGGAGTTGGGGAAAGGAAGTAGACCTCCACTGAAGATACATGTAGGCTAAATTCATAAATAAATTGTTTCTGTGTTACAGAACATGAATAAGTTTTTCTTTGTCAATGTTGTTCTGAACTCTCCATCCCACAGTTATTTTTGGTTATTTGCATTTGCCAACTTTAAAGTGACATCAGTAAAAATATGGAACACATGGTTTTTGAAGTGATTTTCCTTGGCTAATGCAAGCCATCAAAGTCTTCTCCTGTGTACCACCCAGGTGTGAAGTAGCCATAATGCTACAGCATCTTTGGAGTTTGGTAGATTTTTCTGTTGTTAGAAGACTGATACATAAGAAAGAGTGGTTAGTGGTTTAGAAGAAAATGTTCTAGCTTGACTGAAGTGAATGTCAAACCTTCTTTTGTCTTTGAAGACATGTTTTCATGTGGCATATCTGGGATAGATGCTGTAGGAAAAGCTTCTCAGTCAGCTGTCTTTCTATCTGTCATGTTTTTTCTACATATCCTCTTGCAAGTCGGGTAGATGATAGCACTGCTGTAGCTTGTCAGGCATCCACAACTTCCCACCTCCAATATGGATAGCATAGCTTGGATCTTTTCAGGTACACGAAGAAGAGGTAAATCATGTGCAGCATCCAGCAGCTCCCTTAAGGGCAGAGTTGAAACTTCCTTTTTGAATAAGGGCAACTGTATTGCTGGGGGGCGGCTGGTGGTGGTGGGGAGTTAGTTTTGAGGCACTGAAGAAGAGCTGAGTCAAAACCCTATGACCTCCAGTAACCTGAGCTGGGAATTAGGGACAGGTTATTTCAGTGGTGATTTTTCTTTTTTTACTTTTCACTATGTGTAAACAAAGCAAAACATGAGATGACTGTGGACAAGTAGCTGATGTGTGGGGAGCATGTTTCGAAAGGAAAGAATTTTAGGGAACCCCAGTGATGATTATAAAAAGTTTGGAGCATTCATGTGGTACACTACAGTTACAACCCTTAGCATCCTAAATATTGGAAATACCTTCAGAAAAAGAAGACTGAGATTGTTGGATTACTTGTATGCTTAGGGAAATGTGTGTCCCTACCTCAGTCCAGAAGCTGCGACTTGCTAGATTAAGCAGTACTTCCCTGTGAGGGTTCAAGGAGAGTTACAGGGAGTCATAATTTCTCATAGATAGTTTTTGTTGAAACTGCATAGCCTAGTGACAGAGCACTGGAACAGGCTGCCCAGAGAGGTTGTGGAGTCTCTTTCTCTAGAGACTTTCAAGACCCGCCTGGATCTGTTCCTGTGTGGCCTGCCTTAGTTGTTCCCGCACTGGCAGGGGGGTTGGACTCTATGATCTCCAGAGGTCCCTTCCAGCCCCCACCATTCTATGATTCTAAAACCCAATGAACAAACCTTTGAGGGAAACGTCTGATAACCCCAGAGAGGTGTTGCAAGTTGTTCTGGGTATGTTGCTGTAGTTACATTGTCACTTTTTGCAATGAGAGGGATTTACTGTCTAGAAATGTAAATTCTATCTAGAAGTTATTCCTTTCTTATATAAATACTGATAGGATTTGAGCACTTATCTCTGTTAACCAGCACTGACATTTGGCACCCATGTTATAAGCAGTAACATGTTGTAGGTGTCAATAACTGCAGAGGCAATATGCTGTAGTAATTTAGGCTTTTTTTTTTCCTTTGAATATTTACATTGGTAAATAGTGCTATTTGATTTGTTCACTGTAAGTCCCCTAAGTCTCATTGTTATGAATTGTCATTGCCTTAGAATGTGGCCCAGTAAGTGACTATGTCCCTCTATTACAGCCTCAAATTACTTGTTCCAAACAGCAGCAGTGTGACTGCTAAATTGCTGCTCCGTCTGCAGAAGAAACAGTGGAAACATGAAGATGTTCATAACTTCAGTGGCATCTCTGGAATATGTCTACAAGAATGTCTACATTCTTGTAGAATGTAGTCTACAAGAACGATGCTTGCAGGCTGACCTGTCTTTCTTGCAGTACGATTCACATCCATTTTAGTGGCCAAGCCTGCAGTGGAGTATCCCTGCATGTCTCTGAACATGAGAGACTGATGCTAAGCTGCCTGAGCCCATTTTGGGACCTGCCGCTTAGTCTAAAGCACTTTCTGCTCTTCTGCAAGGGTTGGTGGGCCTGGCTGGAGTGCCTTGCTAAGGGAGATAGCTGCAGTATGACATAGGAGTGAAGGCAAGCCAATGTTTGATCCAGTTCCAGGCTAGGTGTAACAGAAGTCAGCATTTCTTTTTCCTCTATTCTTTGTTCCTTCTTTTCGACAAGAGTGTCCCTCAAGATAATGTGAGGCTATAGTACTACCGGATGGATGGATGGATGCCGGTGTCTGTGGCTCTTAGAGGTATTTTACCCATAACAAGCAGTGATCAGAGGTTGGTCCTTTTGAAACTTTGTATAAGCTCTTAATGCTACCTGGTACAGTAATTCTGTGTCTTGGAAACAAGCACTGGTAGCACCAGTCTGGCAAGTACATCTGTTCCAAAAATCTTTGCTTCAGAAGGAGTTTATTTAATGTTCATACATGGGGAAACTGCCTCCATACCAGTGATGCCATATCTGTAAGCGTAAGCAGATATATTTGGTGTTCCTCAAGGACCCATATTGGGACCACTGCTGTTTAATAACTTCATTGTTGATATAGTGGAATCGAGTGCACCCTCAGCAGTTTGCAGGTGACACCAAGCTGCGTGGTGCAGTTGACATGCCAGAGGGACAAGATGCCATCCAGCGGGACCTTGACAGGCTTGAGAAGTAAGCCTGTGAGAACTTCATCAGGTGCAACAAGGCCAAGTGCAAGGTCCTGCACTGAGGTTGGGGCAATCCCCAGTATCAATACAGGCTGGAGGATGAAGAGATAGATTGAGAGCAGCCCTGCAGAGAAGGACTAAGGGGTGCCGGTAGATGGAAAGCTGGACATGAGCTGGCAATGTGCGCTCGTGGCCCAGAAAGCCAGTCACATCCTGGGCTGCATAAAAAGAAACATGGCCAGCAGGTTGAGGGAGGTGATTCTCCCCCTCACTTAAAAATGTGCCTCATGAGGGATTGTAGATAACTTCAAGTTGTCAGCTTTTTCCTCCAATTGTGTGTGGGAACTACTGTTCTAGAAAGAATGTATGAGAATAAATTCAGGGTGATGTATAACAGTGTTTGGGTATTCACACTTTTTTTTCTTTTTTTTTTTCTTTTCTATGAGCTGCACTTTAGTCCTGGATTTATTTCAATGTTTAGTGAGGCTTCTGGTCATCCTCCTGAGCAAGCTACCAAGTTTGAGAGAGAGAATGATTTTTCACCAAGATGACCAGAGCAATGAAATGTTAAATCAAGGGCTTGTGTGACAGTGGCTGTCATACCAGCAGTATAGTGAATTCCACTGTCTCTTCCCCTCCCTTTTCCAGTCTTCACTTCAGATCATTGTGTGCTAGTATGAAGCTGTATGTAGGCACACTTATTGCTGATTTGTTGGATGATCATTCTGGTGTAATCCACCATGTCCACAAATAATGCATGAAATTCAAGAGGACAGTTGAAGTAAGAAAAATCCTCTCTAGATATGTGATCTGAAGATCTCTTAGGTTGAAATTAAGAAATTAAATCTTAAATTCTTAAGTACATAGCTCTCTGTCTGAATGCTGCACAAGGAGCCAAAAGTTAGAGATGTAAAAAAGCTGGGCAGATATCAGAAACAGAAGAAAAAAACCTAGCCTTTTTTTGTCAGAAAATAGTAATTCAGCTGGAAAAAAAAATGGGTTCAGTTATTATCTGTTCTGACCCTTTGAAAAGACTTCCAAATATTGAATTTTTATTTTTTTTTAATGAAAAAGATGTTATTTTAAAATAACTTTATTTCACAATTGAAGCAAAACTTCTCAAATACTGCGCAAATTGGTCAGAGTGAGACAGCTGAAATGTTTTCAAGATGCAGTGGAGTTATTTTTTTGCTTGGTTTAGAATGTGAAATATCTAAATTCTTCAGCTTTTGGATGAGAAAGTCCTGAGATGTCCAGTTCTAATTATGTAATTACAAAATGCACATTTAATTAAAAACAATTCCAGTGTGTTGTGCAGCATGCTAGTGCTGCTCTGGCTGTGGAAGCTTTCTGGGAAAATTTTAATTCCATGCAGTGTTTGTCTTTGATGCTTCTACTGTTGTTCTATTCCCGTCCTTTCAAAACAGAAAAGCTTGAGCCTTCAGTTATTTTAGATCTGGATATAAAATGTCTTGGATTTGATATTGCTTGGCACCTGAAGTTTTCAGTGTGATATTTAAAAGGACTGGAGTGAATATCAAGTTACAAACTGGAATGGGATATTTTTTCCCCAGAGTGAAGGAAAACTATGTGTGTCCATCTGCACATAAAGATGTGCCTGACAATTCTGCCCAAGTTTTCGGAACAGGAGAAGCATCTTCCAATATGTCTGAACAAGCACCAAATTTATATCAAAACTCAAATGCAGAGGTCGTCTAAAAGACAAAAGAAGTAGTGCTGTGTATGTCATACATTCCTTTATTGCATCTCCGTTGTCATTAGAATAATCTCATGCTATTAAAGAATAAACTAAGAAGCTTACCCTGTATAAACCAAATTGAGCTCTTGTCTTCCTTCAATTACACTGGATTAGTAAATTAGAGTAGATTAGTAAAATCCTTCTCCACTAAGAAGCTTAAAAGTGGAGGTAGATAATTTATTAAATAAAAGTAGTTTCCTACTTATATTCTACAAAAAGAGTAGTGTGCTTGAACAAGATTTTGGCTTGTGGTGTAGTTTTAAGTTTTGGATAAAAATGCAGCTGTAGAAGGAAGAGAATAGAGTTGTTAATGAGGGATACAGTCTGGATGCAGTGACAGTGTTTTGGCCTCTCTCTTCAGGATTTCCTTGCAGCTCTGAAGCTGGGCTGTGCTGTTCTGCACTATGAATTCTGTTTTGCAGTAACAAATGATGTGGTGAATTTCTGGGGGCTGAATGTTATGACCAAGCCATATTTATCTAGAGAGGCTTCAAAGATTTTGTTGCTGTCATTGGTCTTAGAATTCATATCACAATGCACAATTGATGTGTCAAGGAAAATTAATTGCTCTTTGAAAATTTTGTGACATGAGGAAAATAATTTCTCTAAGGATGTGTTCAAAGAAACTTTTTTGAAACACTTTGTTGTTTAAAGCAGTGAACACTTTTTCTGGAGAAAACATTTGTTAATGCTGTCTTAGTTTAATTTACAAATGACATTTGCAAATACTTCTGCTGTTCTGTGCAGTTCTGAACTGCAGAAACATTGTTTTCCGGAGGCTGAAAGCTTGGCTGCAGTTTTGTTGTGTGGAACTTGGATGTTGTACTCCTCACAGCTGTGTGTCTTTGTAGCAGCCGCCCATCTCACGCAGGATGTGATCTGTTATTCTGCCTTTGCCCTTTAGCAAGTGCCTCAGTTATCAAATAATGGACATAAAGGGAAAGTTGTTTTGAACCCCAGTGATTCATAGCTGCATGAAGCCCGCTTGCTGTAGAATGTGTCTCACCCACACTTCACCCATTCAGAGTCAAATTGTATGTACCGTTCACTGTTTATGAAGTACCTGCCTGGTTATTTACCCAGATCTGGGGAGTTGTGTCATTCACACTGAGTTGAGAAAGCGAACAGTTTTTTTAACTGTTTGACTCCTAGGTTGTACTAGGTATTTTAACTGTCAGAAACTGTAACTGAAGCTGGGTTCCCTAAGCCAAATGTTCTGGACTTAATGGGGAAGGAGACGAGGTTGGAGAACAAATCTTTCTGTTCTACACATAGATTCTTAAAGAGTCACTGGTTATTTGTCATTTTGGAACCTGCATCTTTACTATTCCACTGTCATCTCTACCTTAGTGACAGCTCAAACTATGATGCTATTGCTGATGACTTCATATTTAAATATGGTTCTTGTCTGAGAGTGACTTGTTTTCATTCTATTGCTACAGTAATTGCATAACCTGTTTCTCTTCTTGTAGTTTCTGCAGTCTATGATTCTACCCTCAACTTCAGAAATAATGAGAATCCAACATTGCTGGGAGTTCTAAATGGAAAGAAATATCATGCAGATTTATATGTAAGGCAAGTAATCTATATTCCTTTTTGGAATACAGGAGTGTGTGCTTGCAATCACAGTTGCACAAATAAGGAAATATTTTCAAGTAGATAACAGTAAAATCTCTAACAGTGTGACTTCACAGAACTGCACATAAAAACTCACATAGTATGGGAAGAGTGTCTTCTAAAGTTCTGTGATTATAAATATATGGGGGCCCTATAAAGGTCTACAGGACGTTTTGTTAGTTATTTTTTTATCCATTTGTGTGTCTGTTTGTCAGCTCGGTAGCAACACTGGGGTCTCTTTTCACTCACTTGCGCAGAATATGAAACATCTACTAAGTGTTTGGGTGGGGTGGCTTTACACCTGTTTCTGGCATAGTAGTTCCGACTTAGGTGGAGGCCAGGCTCAGGACTGTTCCCACCTTTGTTTAGTATAGTTGTTTATATATTTGACTGCCTCCTCTTCCCTACCAAGAAGGGAGTTGTCAAATGAAAAAAAACCAACTACTTCCTGGATTCTGTATCATTAATAATTCTATAAGCAATGAATGCCCCAGTGACTTCCCACAATCTTAATAGGAATGAGCCAATTCCAAGGCTCTTTTTCCCAGGTTCTACCAGCAGCACCCATGCTACAGGCACTTAGCGTATATGGTTTAGGGTTGGAGCACAGGAGCCTAGAGGTGATTCCACAAGTGGTCAGGAGTTTATTGTAACCCCATTAGATAGCTATAATTAGTTGGTCCAGTTGGTTTATCTTGGGTACCAACGTGAACTAGGGTGAACTTTTCATCTTTCCATCCCTTTTCTATCCGTTTGAAGAAAATAATTTCTTCACAACCGTTTTTGCCCAAGTGTAAAAGGAAGCTCTGTTTCCTGATGGTTGCAACATGAGTTTGCATTTCCACTTGGCTCCCATGGGTAGCTCAGCCTAATTGCCTTGTGTTTGGTGTACCTGGCCTGTGTGGTTAGCGTTCATGGAAGAGCAGATAGCCCTACCTGTGTGGGCCATTCCTCCAACAGTGTAGAGATGTGCGTCTTGCTGTGTCCCCCTTTACACCCTTCCAGCCTGCTGCAAGCCAATCTGGCAGAGCGTGGAAATTTCTTTTCACGACTCAGGCTAGTTATTTACTTTTCTGTCCTTTTGAGTGTCCTGAAAAGCTCTTACAGGCAGGATAACCTCGTGGCAAAATTTGTTTTGGCAATTAGTTGGGGACCGTCACAGATACTCTTCAAAGTCCTCCATTTTTGATTATTGAAGTGCTACAGGTGTTACACTCAGTAGAATTTTTTAACATTTGGAAGGCCTTGTTTGTCTCTGCTTAAGTTGTGTTGACTTCTAATGTTTGTCATCTTAATGACTTTCTTAAATAAAGGAACAGAATAGTAGTGTCACACCTCTTAATTTATTAACCGCTAACAGGAGTGTCCTAACTGAAAAGTGCTCTCTCCTGTGCTGAGGGAAGTTAATTTGATGTTTCTCTTAATTGATATTAACAAAAATATATTTCAATATATTGAAAAATGTGAAATTATTAAATGTTGCTGTTAGCATACCTAAATGAGGATGACAAGGGATTTATTATTTTTTTTTCTGTCACAGCATTGTTGACCAAAATTCATGTAACATGATGAAGACTTTCTTTTGGCGAGAGTGTTTTTCACTGATAGGAGCCATTTTGCTGGAAATTATCTAGCCAAGCTGCATGTAACAAAAGTATAGGAATTGGAAATGTCACCTGAGAAATCAAGTGCTTTACCCTAGGTATAAGGTGAATAGTGTGTTTTTATTCTGTAATCTCTAGCTGATTTAACACTTGAACTCCACAGGTGGGATAAGAAAGTCATTCATTCAAAACCTTTCTTTGGAAGTGGAAAACTGAAAACCTGGATCTAGAAAGTGGCCCTAGTGAGCTCAAACATAGTGCATTAGTATTTCAGGAATTTAAATTTCTGAATTTCAGATACATCTGAAAACTGATGGTGGCTCTAGAAGCAAACTATACTTTGGTGATCTAGAAGCTGATACCACAGATTCAAAAAGGGTGGAAAAAGTACTGTGTCTTCTGTCAGATGGATAATCTGTCTGTATAATATAAGTGTTGTTCATAGTAGCCAAATTATCTAATATGCTTCAATTTCTTTTGTTTACCATTGGCAGACGGATTCCACTAGAGGAAGTCCCAGAAGATGAACAGGAGTGTTCTAACTGGCTCCACAAACTGTATCAAGAGAAGGTTGGTGTCTTGTCTAGACAGCACTTCTGAGCTCACTTACTTATACTGCTAGCAGACTTGTAAAGTGTGCATGTGTAGTGGTCCTGCTTTGGGAGCTTGGCGTTGGTTGCTTGGTTTGTTAGTTTTTAAGGAGAAGTGCTCTATTTCTCCAGACCCAAACTGATCTTGTGCTGTCAGTCATGATTGTCTTATTTTGTACTTAGAGAGCAGGAGAAGGAAAACTTAAGCAAGCCTCAATAGAGTAGTTTTAAAAATTTCTTTAGAAAGTTGTGTAAGGATATAAAAACCACAACTATCTTCTGCTTGGTAGAAGGACCTCCTTCCCCTTAAAGTCACCTCTTAAATCAAGAAGTAATTCATGGGATAAATGAGGTATATTTTACTTTAGTGTATTAGAATTTTTGTCCCTTGTTTTAACCCTGTCTTTTTTACCAAGGTGAAGATACAGCATTAAGAACACAGGCTGATAAATTCCTTTCACATTGTGTGCATAGAAGGCATGCATTTGAGGTTCCTAATTATATAGGATCAGAGCAGTATAGTAATGTCTGTGTGTTTGTAGATGCCTGCTGTTTTCTGTCTCTTTTCCCAAATGCTTTCATATGCATCCTTGAGTCTTTCAGAATCTGTTTCTCACGAGTTTTGTTTTTATGACCATTGGAGATAACAACTGACTCCGAGTACCTGCAGTACTCCCATTTCAATCTGTGGAAGTCATAGGTATGCAAGGCATGAAGGCTTGGCAGCTCATTTTGTTTCAGTAAATTGATCTAAGTTATGTATTCAGGCTGGCATACAGCAGTGCTTCGGGTTTAGAAGTGATAGGATATAGCTGCACGCTGGTTTCGTCTCACTGGGGCTGGAAAATTCTGCTGTGCCTTTTGTTGTACTCTACTCAGAACACCATGTTAGCATTTTTGTATTGACTATGTTCTAGTCTTTTCAGCTTCAAACCATGACTGTGTCTAGTTTAATTTATAGCCCACGTAAACAGCTTGCTTTCAGGGAAGTGAAAAGTAAGTATCTGTTGACCTCAGTTGTAGACCACCTCGCTTTGATCCCTTCTTGTAAATTGTGCCACTAACACCTGATGCAATCACAATCCTGAAGACCTTTCTGTAGAAAAGTCTTATGTTACTCATGGGCCCATGTTCTACTTACAGGCTTATGTATGTAAATAGTCCTTCTGATGAACATTGCGGAAGTCCACTTTCTGCTATTGTGACATCATCTGTAACCCTGTTTCATGTTCCTAATAACTGTTCAGACATTAGCAAGACAAGAACATAAATGAGAATGTGGTGATTGTTTTCTTGAATCCCTTATTACACAGTTTGGAGTAATTCACTTCAAGCTTTTTCTGTTATCTCTTCTTTGTCAATGGTTGGTTATTTATGGTGCAAACAGAGTGTACATCTATCCTGTTTTCCTAACACTGCAGTTTGCTGGTTGGTTAAATCCTTAGTTTCCTATTTAAGTATAGGAGGAAGGAATATGTGTTCATTTTTCCTTTCCATGAAAATGTTTTTGGTTGTGTGGCATTTTTTTGATTGTTTGCCTTTTTCTTTTCTTTTTTTTTTTTTTGTTGGGCTTTTTTCTGAAAGTGACATGTTACTCTTCCTTCAGCTGTTTTATGCTAGTGAAAATGTTACTTCATTGCAGTCATTCCTGCTTTGCACAAGCCTATGTCCCTGTAAAATCAGACTGGGAGAATATAGAGCGAGGACAACTTCAAGAGTTCCAGGATGATGAAAGCCCACCTGCAGGGTAAAAATGCAAATCAGTTTCACCTTCCCACCATGTATCTTTAAAAAGATAATTGGCTCTTAGGTTGGGTAGCAAGTAGCATTGCTATCTAGGTGTTGTTTCCAAAAATTAATTTTGTTTCACATTAATGTCTTTCGAGTCAGTAAATATTTATAATAACAAATCTGTATTCAAAGGGCAGTAATTCATTGCAAGATACATGCTCATCTCCTGCTTTGTGGATTTTGCTTGTAGCACTCCACTTCTGTTTCAAAAGTGAGACAAGATAGGCACACTACTGAAAAACAGACTCCCTGGTTTATCTTGCATCACAGTTTCATGTGCTGTTGCTTATTCTCAGTGATTTTCCTAATTTTTCAATACCTTCCCAAGACTTTCATACTGAATTATGTTCTAGTAGCATGATTTGGTAGGTGAGGTGTGTCACAGGTACTGAAGTCAAGGCTGGAGTGCTGTGTTAATGAGTGCTGCAAAGCTGGTTGAATGTGTAATGGAATCAGCAGTTAGTGGACGTGAAGGGACACTTTTTTTTTTCAGT
The DNA here is from genome assembly GCA_027560015.1 of Chloroceryle amazona. NCBI lineage: Eukaryota > Metazoa > Chordata > Aves > Coraciiformes > Cerylidae > Chloroceryle > Chloroceryle amazona. The sequence continues at coordinate 37,784 of JANHFX010021317.1, read as the reverse complement.
TGTCATTAATAAGGGAGTGAGGGTCTTTGAGAAGAGCTTGTTTGTTGTTTCTTACCTCATTGCCCTATCTCAGTTACATGTACGTCAGTCTAAGATACTGCTCTTTGGGAATCTGGCCAGCACTGCCAGATTTTTTCTGGGTGGTCTTTTTTTATGTCATTACTAGAAAGACTCCCTCTGAGTTTAACAAGGACCAGGTTAAGAATTGCAGTGCCTGGTCTGAAGAGTTACTGTGTAATAGTCACAGCTCTGCTAGCCCTTGCATGTTTGTCTTCTATATTCACCACCTTACAGCCTCAGTGCCTCAAACAGAAGTTCTACTTGAGAATTCTAATTTCCATTAACAAGAAGAGAGCTTCTAACTCTTCTCACTTGTAAGAGAAGCATGGAAAACAGGGCATGGGAATATATGATGAAATGCCTCGGATAATTAGCAAAGCATAACTGAAGAGAGGAAGTGTACAGAACTTCAGTGTTTTGGAACAGAGGTTATATTTTTGGATACTCATTCTTTACGGGCTTCCTCATGAAAGGGCAGTGGCATACCTCTGCAGTCAGACCGCCCTACTGGGAGAAGAGAGGAAGAATCTGGGTAGCTGCTTACAAGATGATGGACGTTCCCTGGTTCCCCCCCGCATTACCCACCCTGCTTTGAAGTAACTCAGATTTGGTAGGGGCATTAGAGGGAGCATGTTTCTGTGGCCTAATAGGATACTTGGGTGAGTGGGATTTATTACAAACTGAAACCAAGCTCTAACACAGGGGAATAAAAGGAACGTAATGTGGGCAAGGTGAATGAGGAAGTTTTGAGGTACATGACGGATTTAAATGCTGACTTGAGCTGTTGTTGCAAAAGCTTAGAAGAGAGATCAACCCACAGATCTCTTCTGCAAGGAATGTGAGTGTTTCTAAGGGTAAGGAATTGTAACCGAATTGAAGAGCTGTTCCCCACAGCAGTGTAAAACATGTATCGGAGGTGATGTCATCGACATTGTTTTGTCCGTTTTATCCTTCAAACCTCCTGGTGAGATGTGGTCAATGATTTTGCTACCCGTAATGAGGTGCAGAACCAACAAAGTAAAAACTGCTACTCTTGTTTTCAGTGACTGTCTTGCTTTTAGTAGTGACAGGCCCTCTAATGGCGATACCAGTAATAGTCACAAATTCTTAACTTTCCTGGATTATACCGGTATTTAGAAACCTAATTGCATATAGTAGAATGCAATTTACTGATAATTAGTAGCTGTGTGTTAAACCAGTCATAAACCCAAATCCTCAAGGCACTGTAAAGAAAACTTCAGACATGGTGTAATTTGTTGACAAGAGCTAATTAATTGGCCATAGTGATCCCAGTACAATCTATCTTGCATGTACAAAACAGTCATAATTTTTCTAATCCCAGTAGAGAGAGTGCGATGCTTTAATTACTGTGTAATTTCTTAAAAGCTGAATGTTCCCTTTGAAATAGATAAAATGGTAACAGCCTGTAATTGCTCAAGTTGACGTTAAATAAGTAAAGAATTGTCGGTGTCAGCTGGAGCGTTAAGTAAATGTAAAATCATAGTATAGTAGAAATAATCTTGTTGTGGATGATTAGGACAATCTTGGCTTTGCCAGAATTTTTGGAAACCATCATGAAGCATTCCTTTCTTTGAAGAAATTTAGTACTTCATTCCGACTAAATTGAGGTTCCTTTTTATGTCAGTCTGATGCTGACTTCAATAATTAACCAGTTTTAT